>ML361320.1:0-16930 GCA_005239505.1 Nicotiana paniculata
CTGTGGATCCTCGTGTGGAAGACCCAAAAACTGCCCGTTTGCATGAAGTAGTTGGATCATGTTCTGTTTCAACTCAAAGTGCCCAGTGATTCTGGGCTTCACGATGCTGGAGGTAACATTAGAAATACTGGGCATTGCTACCTCCTGAACAGCCATGTGTTGTTCCTTTGCCATGTTCACAGGAAATTGGATGAGGTCCTGAATATTGTCTGTATCTCTTGCTTCTAACAACCTCCTGTGAAATGTTCTCTCAGGTTCGGGGTCAAAGCCGTCAAGTCTGTCCTGGCTTCTGACCCTACGCATTCAATCGAAGTTCTTGAGATTAGAGAAAAAATCACGTGATGTTAGACTCAATGAAATAAACAATTAAAGCAAAAACTAGAAAGTAGTCTATATTCAAGTCCCCGGCAACGGTGCCAAAAACTTGTTGGTCCCAAACGCCCACGCAAGTATACGTGGTCGTAGCAAGTAATATAATATTAAATCGAATGTCGAACCCACAGGAACTTGCGTAAACTACTTGCTGAATCACTCTAGTTGTTATTAAATCAAGCCAAAATAAATTCCAGGAATGTAACTAATTTATACTACGAATCTCTGGAATAACTAATTATCAAGTATGAAATATTGTTTTATATTCAGTAGAGGCAAATATTTGAGGGTTGTGATCAATTCACCACTCGTATTGCATTCTAATTAACTCTCCCCTTCATATAATGTCACTCATGGTTGCTAATTAATCGATAAACGCTCTCATAGCCTTCTCCCGAAGCACTACTCGCCTATTCTCTATAGATTAACGCCTATATTCCTATGAAATTAATCTATTAGAACGCACTAAGATTACGATGTTTAATTAAGCACGGCGACTAGGTATATTCCTATCCTAACCACAAATCCGCTCCTCTGTAGGGTGAAGATCGCGCTCTCTTCAATTCTTCTCTAATCTATATACGACTTTCCCAAACATAACATAGATAGTATATAGAACCAAATTGCTGGCCAGACAATTAAGCAATTAAACACAGAATTGAAGAAATAACCATATATTGAGTGAACTATAATCAAAGTTAAATTAATATCGAATAACAATATTCTTGGCTAAACCACAACCTCAGAACAATGGGTGTTTAGCCACTCATGCTATAATCAAAAAATTGCATAAGTGTTGCATAAATTGAAAATACTAGAATAAGATGAAGAGAACTGAGAAATCCTTCGCTTCCTAATGATCCCGTCTGTATCTTCTCTCCAACATGGCATAAAAAAACCCAAAAATAAGCTTAGAATTCCTTTTATACGCGTTGGGTAGGGTTTGGGCCGAAATAACCATGTCCCGGGCAAAACAGGAAAATCCCCCGCATCTGGCGCCCTGGCGAGCACCCAGCGCCCACCAGGGCGCTGCCCAGAAAATATTCACTGTCTCCAGCGCCACAGATGGCGCCCAGCGCTGCTTGTGGCGCCCAAATCCCGGGTTTTTCGATTTCGTCCGTTTTTGCTCTGATTTCGCGCGTTTCGCCCCCGATTGATCCCGAATCATTCCTACACGTAAAAACACTTCAAATTAATATAAATCATCATATTTATCATCTAAAACTGACGAACAAAAGTAAAATATGAGGCGATATACATAGAATATATACACTTTAAGCTAAATATCAAAGAGCAAACTGGAGTATCCAGCCGTGATGAACATATAGCTCAATGTGTAAAGCGGTTTAGAAAGAGGAACACCTGGAACATAAAAAATGTGCTGTAAGCATCAGCTATAAAGCAAACATGTCTTGAAAACAAAATTCAACCCACCACCATCCATTAAACAGCATACCTGCAAGCTCCAACACATATCCTACAGTTGTTAGAAAGACAGAAAATACGGACCAAAAGATTACCCTCTGCATGTGATCCTACAGCAAAGATGTATTTATATGAGTAAGAGGATGCAACAAAATACAAGAAGCAAATCTATAGTTAGCAAATGTTTCAAAAGAGTATCATGTCTTTCTTACTTTAACATGCACAAGAATGTGGCCGAAATGCAAGCCCACAAGGCACGTAATGGCGGCCATCAAAGAACTGAATAGTTTCAATAAGATAAGAAAAGGACATGAGCTGGAAGCAATTAAAGTAAAGCAAAGGAACAGAATTTCCTAGCTGACAATGAGGCTCATAAATAATTTGATTTACATGAAAAAGAAAAAGGAGCCTCCAAACATACGTAAAACAAATGGTACAGCAAAAGAATATGCTACTTTATACATCTAACAAAGTGCAGAGATTTATCAATCGGCCTTTATGAATTAGTACCTCAAAAAAGAAAATCGCGTCAAAAAAAAGTAGTTTCGATTGTGTACCTAGGCTCTAGCTAACAAAATTAAGCTGGACACAATCAGCTGGAAAGTGTACACAGGGAAAAGAGGATATTTACCTTAAGATTCCTTCAGGGCCAAATGGAGCAAGGCACCATCCAGGTGGCATTTGATGGTAGAGATCCATAATCAGGAGAGTTGACGCAGCATTCATGCCGACAGAAAATTATCAGCACGAGCAAGATGATGAGAACAGAGATGTAAAGTTCAAATCCACCAAATCAGAGTTTACACATGACAATTAAGGTCATAAAGAACCTTGGTTCTTCTGTAGACAGGGCGTTGATAAAGGTGTTTTTCACCAAGAAGAAGCCTATCAATCAGACCAACCACATTGCAAGGAGGATCAAGACTGCCCCCCGCTCCACAGTTAACCTGTTAAAAATAGATATCAGGACCTAAAGTAAGAACAAGAGTGGGTGAATTTCTCTCTCTTAAACTAAGGGCACAGACCTCCCAAAATAACCCAATTAATAACTAAGTGAAGACTCAGATTTCTAGGAATTAAGATAAGGCATGTAGAGTGACAAAACTTAACAGATGTCTGGTGCAAAAAAAGAATGGCGTTTAATAGCCACCAGCAGATTCAGATTAAACCAGAGAAAAGTAAAATCTTGGAGCACTTCAGAAAGATTCTTACAGTTTGAGTACTCAATTCATATCCTGAAACTGGTGATTCCATGTTAAGACTCGATATTTCAAAGAACCAATCTGGAACATAGAGGCCATACAGCAAAATCAGGTAAGATAAACCAATTAAGGTTCAGCCACCCTGCATAGCAGAAAAAGTAGGAAAAGCTTCTCAAAATAAGTGGCATTATCAGGTACAGAAAACTTTGTGGCAAGTTTATTCTTCTTCATGAATTTACAATTTCTTAATTGGCATAAAGGTGTAATTAATCAGATTTGGGATCTCATTATTCCTTATAGCTACTATGAAAAATCTTACTATTGCATGGACCCATATATCTGGACAAGCAAAAAGCTAAAGGTCATCATGTATTGGACCATGTATGTCTCAGGAAAAAATGCAACAGAAACAGGCAAAATTAAGGAAAGGAGATTTTCATTTGGCTGATCTGGTCAAAGGATTGCTATATAAGAACTAAAATGATCGGAAGATAACAAATGCCAACCAGCAGTATTTCCCTGTAACTGATGGATAGCCATTTGAATCACTATAATATTGTTGTGCACTTCATGAAGTCCTTGGAGTATCATAGATCTTCTCCCGCAAGAACAAGTAGTAGTAATATCATTTACAGATTCTCAAGAGTACTAGTTCATCCACAAGTGTATGGATAAATATTCTGCTGCTACTACAAAAGTCTTGAACAGACACGTGTGATATTCTCGACCAAGGAAGACACTGATTAAGAAAAACAAACAATTCAACCATGTGCATCACCAACAAAAATATTAAAACAAACCATGAACGAGCCAAGCAGCACATGATCCATAATCTCAAGAGGTATACTTACGCTTGAAAGAAGTATCTCCTGATGAATGCCTTTGCTGAATCTACAGGATAATCATTGGCAAACCAAATTCCAGAATTGAAGCAAATAGATAACCAATAGAAATCCTCTACAGCAGAAAAGCACATTGAGTAATGCTAGGATATTAAGGAACTTGAAATACAGATAACAATAAAGGTTTTAATCTACCTAAGGGCGTAGAAGACAGCCTGGAATTATACGAGTAAAGAAAAAATCAATTAAGGAACACAAGCCATTGTCAGATAAAGTACCTGTAACACTCCCATCCATCAAATTCTAGCAATATCAACTCCATAACTCAGGTTGTCGTGCCCATGGAAATACCCACCTAAGAATGAGTAATCATGGATTCAATGACTTGTAACATATGTGAGTTTAAATGCAGTTGAGGGAAAGTTTTACAAAAGGAAGCCTTTTAAATTTTCCATAATATCTAATTAAGCTAATAACAACAAAAGCTCATGATAGCAAATTTTCAGTTCATGTAGGAGAGAAGCAATTGAGCCCTATTTCCTCCAGGTGTTACCTCACTGCACATTTCCTCCTTATGTTTTGTCAAAACAATATGTCAGAACTTTAATTTTGACGAAGTCAGCAAAAGGTTCCATTTACAAACAACTCTCTGATAATCAGTAATATATGGCCTTGATAATCAATAATATGTGGACTCCGGAAACAAAAGAATCCATGGCTATTGAAAGTATAGCTATACAATTTCCTAATACCATCCAAATAGATGATCCTTGTTTGAATAAGTCCACCATGGTTGATTGTTGTACATCGTGCACCCACCACCACAGCGGAAGCTTGGTTTTAGACAACAATGACTTCAACCTCATATCTAAAAACTCGTTTGATTATTTTTTATCCTCACTTCTATGTCAAATAAATGAGGCTTTGATTATTTAGACCTTGAAGTTTCGTAT
Source organism: Nicotiana paniculata (assembly GCA_005239505.1). Classification (NCBI taxonomy): domain Eukaryota; kingdom Viridiplantae; phylum Streptophyta; class Magnoliopsida; order Solanales; family Solanaceae; genus Nicotiana; species Nicotiana paniculata. Next base: position 4,795 of record ML361320.1, read on the forward strand.
GTACTATGTTTTGTGCTAAGAGAAAGAGTTCATTTCAAACTGGTGGGTTTTTAAATTAATCAAGCTTTGCGTTTAGCTAGCCCGCGTTGGGCCTCAATTTGTAAACAGAGGGTCTTATTAAGCAAACAACATAGACAACAAAATTGTAATGAGCGAAATTATAGGTCGTTTATAAGTTGATCCTAAATTCTGAGCAAGCTCGGCTCTTTTGCAAGTATAGTTGAGACAACAAGATTTCTGTATTTTTTTCAACATGGTAAGTAGGAAGAGCTTATAATGAAAAGGGATTTTACTAATGGTGGTGTACGGGCCATCTTGCACTCACCTAGACAATTCCATCGAGTATCTGCTACCTCCCACCAGCACAGGTACCAAGCTCTGGCGCACCAAGGATTACGCAAATGGGAATAAATCACCTAGCTTTTTTTGTCTTTCCTGGAATTTGAACCCTAGACTCCAAGAATTTCACCCACTTCATTGAACTCTAGGTCACACTCTTGGGTGCGCTGTTTTAGTTTTTATTTTTTGATAAGGAGGAAATGAAGGCAGAGCATCAGTTGAACATAGTCGTTTCTTTCCTACGTATACAATGCATTTCACAAATAACACTTAAGTGTTAATCCCTCCCTCCCTCCCTAGTTGTGACTTGTGAGGTGCTCAGCAAATGGCATACCTTGAAGGAACACTCCCAAAATAAAGAGCTTAACTGTCCTCAGTAAGACTTTCTTTGTAGCTTGCGGTTTGCTGGAAACTTTGTGCATCAACAATGGATTCTCATCACTATTGGAGCCGAAAAAATTGGATTACCTAACAAAAAAAGCATGACGAGTGGTACCTTGAATACTAGACTCGCAGAAATACCAACAATAAAGAGGATAAAGGGCATCACAAAGTCGGCAAGGGTCACTCCAAACCACGGGGAGTGGTTTATGGATGGGAAAGCCTTTCCAGCATCATCAACTAAAATCATCAACTGTCAAATAAACCACATAAAAGAAAACTAAGGGAAGAAGAAAGAGACTAAAGTAAGTCAAATAACAAAGAGAATAGACCACTTGAAACGGCAGAAGACACACATAACGTAGCAGATAAGACCAAAAGAAAGGACAAGTTTATAATACATCCTAGAATCAGAAACAGACTTATTCGAAATTTTCAATTCCGTTGTTTCATTGCTCCATTAACCCTACTGGAACATAACTGAAAAATTGCATTTTAGCACTAGAAAAGGTTGCATTTTGCATTAGTATTACTTGTTGACTTAGGAAATAAACAGCATCAGTGAAGAGTGACAAAAGAGCACAGTGAAGATATTTTCAGCTACAAAAAGAGTAGCTTAGAATTTCATATCAACATTCCATTAGGATTGTTAGTTGCTGGGTTGCTCAATTAAGCCCAATTCAGAAGGCGAAATCTCAGATGAAAAATACAAATTTTGATATAGGGGCTTTGCAGGAAAAGCTGTGATCAAAGTGTTTCTTTTATGTTCATAGAGAAGTTAAACTGCAAAAGCATGCAAAACTAGTCAAACACAATTAAGTTCTAGCAAAGGCAGAGATACAGTCAGTTCGAATGCAACAACAAAAAAAAAAGAAAAATTCATACCGCGACGGTAAGGCCTCTAAAGACATCGAGAGAAAGCAAACGTTGTTTGGGAGTAGGTTTTGATCCGGTCGGCTCGGAGACTATTTCTCCATCCGTAGCGTGCGAGTGCGACAATATTAATTCAGGCGAAGAATTGGAAAGAAGAAGCGGAGCTCGTTCGCCGGAATCTGTGACCACCGTAAGCGGCTGCGAGGCCATCTCGACAGAGTTAGAATTTATTTAGCGTTGACTATATCCACCGTGGACTAATTTTCACTCCCAACGTTTTATACAAATGTACTTTACTTTTGCTAGGTCCCGTTTCCGAATATTTGCACCATAAGGCTTTTCTCCTAAAAATTGCACGGTTAGGGCGCCCCATTTAATATATACTTATTTTTTTAAAATTTTAATTTGTATTTATTTTTAAATAACTTCATTTCTGTTTTTCCTCCTCCTTTTCCTCTTTCGTATTCTTCTTCTTCTTCTTTTTCTTCTTCTTTTTCTTCTTCTTTTTTCTATCGTTGTTGGTGCTGCTATGGAACTTCAGTTCATGGGATGATTGTCATAAATATATTTATCAGAGCTGAAGTTCGCCAGTTACAAAACAAAAACTTCAGTTCTAGAGCTGAAGTTCGACAGTTACAAAAATAAAGACTTCAGCTCTAGAGCTGAAATTCCTCAATTACAAAACAAAAACTTCGCCAGTTACCAAAACAAAAACTTCAGCAATTACAAACAAAAGTTTTGTGTTAAGACGTGCACTAGTTAAACAAAAACTTCAGCAAATAGAGAACAAAATTTCAGCTACTATGCTTAAGTTCATCAATTATAAACAAAAACTTCAGCAAATAGAGAACAAAATTTCAGCTACTATGCTTAAGTTCATCAATTACAAACAAAAACTTCAGCACACTTGCTACTAGAATGCTGAAGTTTTGTGTGATTGTCTTTGTTACTTCAGTCCCGTATGCTGAAATTATGCGGAAAAATGGATACAGTTGTAATTTTTTTGCAAAACAAATATAAGTTAAAACGTAACACAAAAAGAAGGTATAAATGCACATGCCCCGCTTTACTCGAGACCATTCTTTAAGTTTAAATCCCCCCTCCCCAAACCCACAACCTACACACACGTTCAGTGGGTTAAAAAATTATTTGCGCTAATGCCTTATCTGATTGTTAGACTTAACATGAATTGTGAAAAAAAGTAAGATTTATTTTTTATTATTTTGTCGTTTATTTTTGTTGTCTAGTGTAGTTTATCAGTGTAGTTTTTGCTAGTAATATTTAAACTGTTATAAATATATATTATATAATGAATATCCATTTAGTACTCCGTTGTAAATAAGCTTTTTGAAGAAGCTTATCCATATGAGACATTGTCGTAAATATGTTTATTTATTTAGTACTCTATTGGAAATAAGCCTCCTGAAGAAGCTTATCGCTTTGGTACTCCGTTATGGATAAACATTACTCCCGGCAGAAGATTATCTACATCTGGTACTGTAGCAGCTTACAAGCAACTTACAAGCAGCTTGCAGTAGCAGCTTACAAACAGTTTACAAGCAGCTTACACAGCAGCTTGCAGTAGCAGCTTACACAGCAGTTTCCTTTCTTCTATAAATAGAGGAGATTTCAGTTCATTATGTACAACAGTTTGAAAGTTGAATAATATATCACTCTCTCTATATATATAGTTGTCTTTGATTTATTTACTTTAAAAGCGTTATTTTATAACACGTTATCAGCACGAGACTCTGCCATCTCGAGTGTCACGCCCCGAAATTCCACCATCGGACCGTGATGGCGTCTAACGTTGAACCCGCTAGACAAGCCAACGTGTATAGGTAAACTAGCATATTAACATCAATTTAATAGGATAAACTAAACGGTTCACAACTTAACAGCGAAAATAAATATGGTTTCAAGCTAAATAAGGACAACATAATACAACAACGCGTAAATTTTTCCAAAACCTAGAGTCACAAACTCATGAACTGTCTATAAGAGTGTTAAATACAAGTCTGAAAAGAGAATACATAGTTGTCTCTGAAACTAGGGGAAAAAGCGAGACAGAAGTGAAGACAAAGGGATGGAAGGGACGCCAAGGCCCACGAACGCCAGCGGGTATACCTTGAAGCCTCTATGATAAGCTGGAAGACACTCCCACTAATGATGTCCTCCGGGTCCGGCTGTGTAATCTGCACAACACAAAGAAGTGCAGGTGTAGCATCAGTACAACCGACCTCATGTACTGAGTAAGTGCCAAGCCTAACCTCGGCGAAGTAGTGATGAGGCTAAGACACGACAACAAAGTGTACCTGTGCAGTTCAATAGTATAACAGAAACTAAACAAGAATACAATTACGGGGAGAACATGCTGGGGTTAAGAGATAGCAAATACTGAAATGACAGAAATGAAAACAACAGTCTGAAATATCTGAAAATAATAACGGGAAATGACAACACAGATTAAAGAGTGAAAGATGTGGAACAGCATGTCCCCTCGTGCATAATAATAATACAAAACATGGCACAGAATGTCCCCTCGTGCATAATAAATATAAACATGGCACGGAATGTCCCCTCGTTCATAATGAATATAAACATGGCACGGAATGTCCCCTCGTGCATAATAATATAACATGGCACGGCATCACCCTTCGTGCTTTAACACTCTTCCTCACCCAAACAACAATCACAAACAAGGGCAAGGAAATAAACAGAGTAAAAATAGAAATCCCGGCAAGGGAATATCAATTAAACAATTAAATCCCGGCAAGGGAACATTAATTAAACAATTAAATCCCGGCAAGGAAACTGTACAACGATGACCAGGCAAGGGTACATTTCAATAACTCTTTCTCTTTCTTTCACTTTCATTTCCATAATTTATTCTATTACTCGAGCCAATGCTCCAAAGGATGTAATTATCTCATATTCCTTCATAATTCGTTTCACAATTTGAGTCAATGCTTCAAGGATGAAATTATCTCATATCTCTTCATTATTCGTTTTACAATTTGAGCCAATGCTCCAAAGATGTAATTATCTCATATCTCTTCATTATTCGTTTTACAATTTGAGCCAATGTTCCAAAGATGTTTAAAGATTACAATTCCCTTCACATGCCCTTTACAACGTGTAGAAATCCTCAATTAGGCATAGAAATTACAACAAAGTCAAAATATTCACAATATAGGGACTCATGGTCATGCTAGATACCAATGTATAGATACTCATCACCATGCTTATACATCGTATTTGACAATTAGAAAATATCAAATAATACTCAAATCATATTCCCTCAAGCGAAGGTTAGACCAAACAATTACCTCGGGTCCAAAGCATAGCAATCAACCCTCTAACACCGCATTTCCTTTAGAATTCGACTCCGGAATGGTATTATCTAGACATAATCAACTCAAGTGTATCAATAAGGATTCAATGATTCAGTTACATGGCCTAATTGTCCATTTCCTAGCATTCTTCCAAAATTATCAAAATTCGACCCCGGGCCCGCTCGCTCGGATTCTTGAAATTCTCAAAGGGATCACTCACTCAAAGCCTAAGGATCATAAATATACGATTTTTACTTGATTTCATGGCCAATTCACAGAAATTTCTAAAGGAATCACAAGTTCTAGGTTACTACCCAATTTCTTGAATTTTTGCACTAGTTTATGTAGTTAATTAGGCTAGGATGCATGCATGAAACAAATTTCCAGGTGGAATTCACTTACCTTATGAGACCTGGTTGATAGCTCTTAAAAATGGAGGAAATCGCCTAAGGAAAAAGATGAAAAATGAGAAAAATGGGTTTAAAACCGGTTTTTAAAACTCACTGCCTGAACAGTGAACTCACACTTGCGGCTCTGGGGACCGCACCTGCGGTCTCGCACTTGCGAGAAGAATCTCGCACCTGCGGAATTGGGCTAGAGGGTCTTGGATCGCACCTGCGAAGTGGAGACTACACCTGCGATCTCGCACCTGCGAGAAATGCTCCGCACCTGCGATGGCTGGCCAGGCCACTGGTGATCTCACCTGCGATGCCTAGGACCACACCTGCGGTCTCGCACCTGCGATGCTGGGCAACCGCACTTGCGGTCACACCAGAGCAGGTGCATCAGCAGCCTTGTTTGATGGTTTTTAGCCTCGTTAGGTGCCCAGAAGGCACCTAAGACAACCCGAGCCCTAGTCCAAATATACTAAGGAGTCCCAAATCATATTACGGACTCACTCGAGCCTTCGGAACACTCAAAACAACGCTAAAACTCGAAATCACACCCCCAAACCTCAAGAACCAAATCTAGGAATTTTAAGGTTTCTAAACTTCGCTAACAACGTGCCGAATTGACCTATACAACTCAGAATGATACCAAATTTCATAGATAACTCCCACAACATCCTACAAACTTATCTGTGCGATCAAATCGCCAAAACAAAATCATATACATCGAATTAGGCCTCAAAATCCATGACTTCTATCAAATTTCATAAAACATCAAATTTTCCATTTTAAGTCCGAAACCCGCCAAACGAAATCCGATTTCAACCAAACTTCACAAAAAGTGCTTAAACCATATATATGACCTGTATCGGGCATCGGAACCAAAATACGGGCCCGATACCATCACTTTCTACTCAGATTTCATTTTCAATTTCCTTCAATATTTTCAAAAAATAATTTTACTCAAAAATTCATTTCTCGGGCTTGGGACCTCGGAATTCGATTTCGGGCATACGCCCAAGTCCCATATTTTCCTACGGACCCTCCAGAACCATCAAATTACGGGTCCTGGTCCATTTACCCAAAATGTTGACTGAAGTTAAATTTATTCATTTTAATATCAAATCTTAGCATTTATTTTCACAGAATTTCATATTTAAGATGTCCGGATATGCGCCCGGACTGTGCACACAAATTGAGGCCACTACAAATGAGGTTTTCAAGGCCTCGGGAGTACGGAATGGGTAATAAAATAGGTGATGACCCTTTGGGTCTTCACATCGAGCAAATACTTTGAAAGTATCACAGGTACGGACTTTCTTTTTCTAAATAATGTCAAATCTTTCTAAACTTGAATTTTTAGCCCTGGATATATCAGGCAAAAGCTACATGTCTTGGGTGCTTGATGCTGAAATTCATCTTGATGCGATGGGTCTGGCAGACACCATCAAGGACAAAAATCAAGCATCAAACCAAGGCCGTGTCAAAGCCATGATATTCCTACACCATCACCTTGATGAAGGCTTGAAAATGGAATATCTCACTATTAAAGATCCAGTCATACTGTGGAATAATTTGAAAGATAGATTTGACCACCTGAAGATGATCGTTCTTCCACAGGCATGTTATGACTGGACTCATTTAGGGCTACAAGATTTTAAATCTATCATTGAGTATAATTCTGCTATGTTCAGGATTATTTCCCAATTGAAATTATGTGGTGATAATATTACCGATCATGATATGTTGGAGAAAACTTTCACCTCTTTTCATGCCTCAAATATGCTCCTGCAGCAGCAATATCGAGAGATAGGATTCAAAAAGTATTCTGAACTTATCTCACATCTTCTTGTAGCCGAGAAACATAATGGGCTATTAATGAAAAACCATGAAATCCGACCAATTGGTTCTTGTCCATTCCCTGAAGTGAATGAGACGAACTTCCACCAAGCTAAGCATGGAAGAGGTCGTGGCCCCAGTCATGGTAATGGTCGTGGTCGAGGAAGAAAATCTAATCATGGTAATAATAATGCACCAAAGAACCCTCCTAACCACCAGCAGTGGAAAAGGAAGGAACAAAAGCATAAAGCGGTGCAAGCAACAAATGCAGAAAATGCATGCTATAGATGTGGGGGAAAAGGGTACTGGTCACGTACCTGTCCTACGCCAAAGCACCTGGTTGAGCTTTATCAAGCCTCCCTGAAAAAGACAGACAAAAATGCTGAAGCAAATTTTATTTCTGAAGATAATTTAGACTTTATGCATTTGGATGTAGATGATTACTTTGCACTCCCAGAAGGAGAAACAAGTCATGTAATCGCTGATGAATCTGTANTTACTTTGCACTCCCAGAAGGAGAAACAAGTCATGTAATCGCTGATAAATCTGTAGAAATTTAAATATTTTAATTTTTGTTGTTTGTAGTAGATAGTATGGTTATGTAATAGAAGTTACGTTTTGATAATAATGTTTATTATAATATATTTTGTTTATGTCATTTTGAAGAATATGGATAATCCTCAAATTATGTTTGGATCAAAGACCAATCATGAAGATATTTGTATAATTGATAGTGGAACAACTCATGCCATATTCAAAGATCAGAAATACTTTTCTTATTTGCATAAGGAAAAAGCAAATGTTTCTACAATTTCTGGTAATATAAGTTTGATTGAAGGCTCCGGAAGAGCAATTGTATTTCTGTCTAAGGAAACAAAACTTATTATAAACAATGCATTATTCTCCTCCAAGTCCCGAAGAAACTAGTTGAGTTTTATAGATATCCGCCAAAATGGGTATCATGTTGAGGCAATAGATGAAATGAACGAGGAATATCTTTGTATTACAAGAATATTTCTGGCCAGAAATGCATTGTAGAAAAGTTACCAACTTTATATTCTGGCTTATACTATTCAAAGATCAGTGCAACACACTCTATCGTAAACCAGGAGTTTACTAATCCAAATACTTTTGAGCTTTGGCATGTCCGTTTGAGCCATCCTGGATCAATAATGATGAGACGAGTTATTGAAAATTCAAGTAGACATCCACTAAAGAACCTGAAGATTCTTACAAATGATGAATTTTCTTGTGATGATTGTTATCAAGGCAAAATAATAACTAGACCATCACCAATGAAGGTTAGCATGGAATCTGCTGCCTCTTTAGAGCGTATACATGGGGATATATGTGGACATATTCACCCACCAAGTGGGTTGTTTAGATATTTTATGGTCTTAATAGATGCATCTTCAAGATGGTCTCATGTGTGCCTACTATCATCTCGCAACCTGGCGTTTGCAAAGCTATTAGCCCAAATAATTCGATTAAGGGCACAATTCCCAGATTATCCTATAAAGGCTATTCGCCTTGATAATGCTGGAGAATTCTCATCTCAAGCTTTTGATGATTATTGTCTATCAATTGGGATAAAAGTTGAACATCCTGTAGCTTATGTTCATACTCAAAATGGCCTTGTAGAGTCATTTATTAAATGCCTGCAATTGATAGCAAGACCACTACTTATGAAAACAAAATTGCCCACTATTGTTTGGGGACATGCTATTTTGCATGCAGCATCACTTATTCATCTCAGACCGACACATTATAATAAATATTCTCCGTCACAATTAGTTTTTGGTCATGAACCAAATACTGCCCATCTACGAATTTTTGGATGCGCTATATATGTGCCAGTAGCACCACCACAGCGTAGTAAGATGGGCCCACAAAGAAGGTTAGGAATATATATTGGGTTTGAATCAACCTCTATTATTCGCTATCTTGAACCACTGACGGGAGATTTATTTACTGCTCGATTTGCAGATTGTCGATTTAATGAAAAAAATTTGCCACAATTAGGGGGAGAGAAAAAGGAAATCAAAAGAGAAATTGTGTGAAAAGTTTCATCATTATCTCATTTTGATCCACGTACCCCTATATGTAATCAGGAGGTCCAGAAGATCATCCATTTACAGAATATAGCAAATCAAATGCCAGATGCATTTACTGATTTGAAAAGGATTACTAAATCACATATCCCTGCAGAGAATGTGCCTATCCGAATTGATGTCCCAGCAGGACCATCTACTAGCATGATAGCTAGTAAACCCAAAACACGCCTGAAGAGTGGTAGGCCTTTGGGTTCTAAGGATCGAAATCCTAGAAAAAGGAAATCGACAAATGATCAAATAATACTATGAAGGGATCTCCTGAAGAGACCCAAGACCTGATTAGTTCTGATATTCCTGAAGAAATCAATAAACTCGAGACTCAGGTGAGTGAGGAACTTTTAATAAGTTCTACTGGTGATGGGATTAATTTAAATCGATCTGAAATAGTGGTGGATAATATTTTTGCATATAATGTTGCACTAAACATTATGCAAGATAGTGAGGATCTTGAACCCCGATCTGTCGAAGAATGTCGACAAAGATCTGATTGGCCAAAATGGCAAGAGGCAATTCAATCGGAATTGAAGTCCCTTGCTAAAAGAGAGGTCTTTGGGCCAGTAGTCCAAACACCTGCTGGTATAAAGCCAGTTGGTCATAAATGGGTTTTTTGATAAAAATGAAGTTGAAAGATACAAGGCTCGCCTTGTCGCACAAGGATTTTCACAACGACATGGAGTCGATTATGAAGAAACATATTCACCCGTTATGGATTCCATAACATTTCGATATCTCATCAGTTTAGCCTTGCGTGAAAGGCTTGAAATACATCTAACGGATGTGGTTAAATCTTATCTATACGGGTCACTTGATAATGAAATTTACATGAAGATCCCTGAAGGATTTAAAATGCTTGAAGCATATTCAAAATCTCAGGAAATGTACTCAATCAGATTACAATGATCTTTGTACGGTTTAAAGCAATCTGGGCGTATGTGGTATAATCGCCTTAGTGAATACTTGCTGAAAGAAGATTATATAAATAATGTTATTTGTCCATGTATTTTTATAAAGAAAATGGCATCAGAATTTGTTATACTTGCTATTTGTGTTGATGACATAAATCTTGTTGGAACTCCAGAAGAGCTCCAAAAGGCAATTGAATATCTTAAAAAAGAATTTGAGATGAAAGATTTTGGAAAGACAAAACTTTGACTTGGTCTGCAAATTGAACGTTTAGAAGACGGGATCTTTATCCATCAATCTGCCTATACAGAAAGGGTCTTAAAACGCTTTTACATGGAAAAAGCGCACCCATTGAGTACACGAATAGTTGTTCGATCACTTGAAGTGAATAAGGATTTCCGACCTCCAGAAGAGAATGAGGAACTCCTTGGTCCCGAAGTACCATATCTCAGTGCAATTGGTGCATTAATGTATCTTGCTAATGCTACAAGGCCTGACATAGCATTTTCTGTTAATTTACTAGCAAGATATAGTTCTTCGCTTACGCGGAGACATTGGGACGGGATTAAGCATATATTGCGATATTTAAGGGGAACTCTTGATATGAGTTTATTTTATGCTAACAAAGATAGTGCAGATTTTGTTGGTTATTGTGACGACCCAAAGGGTCATCACCTATTTTATTACCCATTATGTACTCTCGAGGCCTTGAAAACCTCATTTGTAGTTGCCTCAATTTGCGTGCACAGTCCGGGCGCGTAGCCGGACAGCTTAAATATGAAATTCTGTGAAAAAAATGCTAAGATTTGATATTAAAATGAATAAATTTAACTTCAGTCAACATTTTAGGTAAACAGACCCGGACCCATAATTTGACGGTCCCAGAGGGTCCGTAGGAAAATATGGAACTTGGGCATATGCCCGGAATCGAATTCCGAGGTCCCAAGCCCGAGAAATGAATTTTTGAGTAAAAAAATTTTCTGAAAATATTTAAGAAAATTGAAAATGAAATCTGATTAGAAAGTGATGGTATCGGGCCCGTATTTTGGTTCCGGTGCCCGGTACATGTCATATATATGGTTTAAGCACTTTTTGTGAAGTTTGGTTGAAATCGAATTTCGTTTGACGGGTTTCGGACTTAAAATGGAAAATTTGATGTTTTATGAAATTTGATAGAATTCATGGATTTTGAGGCCTAATTCGATGTATATGATATTGTTTTGGGGATTTTATTGCACGGATAAGTTTTTAGGATGTTTTGGGAGTTATCTGTGAAATTTGGTATCATTCCGAGTTGTATAGGTCAGTTCGGCAGGTTGTTAGCGAAGTTTAGAAACCTTAAAATTCCTAAGTTTGATTCTTGAGGTTTGGGGGTGTGATTTCGAGTTTTAGCGTTGTTTTGAGTGTTCCGAAGGCTCGAGCAAGTCCGTAATATTATTTGGGACTCGTTGGTATATTTGGACTAGGGCTCGGGTGGGCCCAGGTGCCTTCCGGGCACCTAACGGGGCTAAAAACCAGCAAACAAGGCTGCTGGTGCACCTGCTCTAGTGTGACCGCAGGTGCGGTTGCACAGCATAGCAGGTGCGGTTGCACAGCATCGCAGGTGCGAGACCGCAGGCGCGGTCCCAGGCATCGCAGGTGCGATCACCAGTGGCCTGGCCAGCCATCGCAGGTGCGGAGCATTTCTCGCAGGTGCGAGACCGCAGGCGCGGTCCCAGGCATCGCAGGTGCGATCACCAGTGGCCTGGCCAGCCATCGCAGGTGCGGAGCATTTCTCGCAGGTGCGAGACCGCATGTGCGGTCTCCACTTCGCAGGTGTGATCCAAGACCCCCTAGCCCAGTTCAGCAGGTGCGAGATTCTTCTCGCAAGTGCGAGACCGCAGGTGCGGTCCCCAGAGCTGCAGGTGCGAGTTCACTGTTCAGGCAGTGAGTTTTAAAAACGGGTTTTAAACCCATTTTTCTC
>ML361321.1:0-12255 GCA_005239505.1 Nicotiana paniculata
AAATTCATCCGCCATCCCAACTATAGAGAGGTGAGGCACACACTTTGTGGGGTTGAGTCCAGGACTGCTTGGATTCGGGATAGAGCCACAAATCGCCATAAAAGGTTTCCCAAGAAGAAAATGAAGGATGAAACCCAGGTGTGGCTTAAAGTGATAAATGCACGGATACTACCATGCAACCATGACACCTTAATCAGCCGATAGAGGATTTGTGTGCTATACTTCCTCATGACGGGGCAGAGAGTGAATGTGGGCCATCTGATGCGCTATCAAATGGGGTTGGTGCGTTCGAGCAATAGAATTGATCGAATACCATTCCCAAATTTCATAACTCAGTTCCTGCTAAATGAGAATGTAGCGGTTGAGCCCAACTTTGACCATACCATTGATCAATTCCAACGAGAGACTGACATCTCTGGCCTAAGACTGAAGGAAGAGCCTTCCCTGACCAATGCAGAGCGCAATGTGCGGGATGATAGCTTCATGGCCCATCTTTATGGGATGATGGATTTGCAGTTGCGAATAAGAGGTCGGCCAGCGTCAGTTGAAGAGAGAGATGAGTTGGATCATAGATACCCGCTCAATGCTCACGCTCAGCAGATGATTGGAGCAGGTGAGGGATACAGGCTCCCAGATGATGAGGATATCAACACACCTGACGACTCTGATGCAGAGCCGATGCGCTTAGATGAGGAAAATGATGGAGAAGATAAGAATGAGGAGGAATGGAGAGCTTCAGATGATGAGGACGCTGAATGATCAGGGATTTTCTTGTACCTTGATTCTATTATTTGTTTTATCTATATATGATGCACTGGGGACAATGCATGAATTAAGTGTGGGGTGTTGTACATACGTATTGTGAAATTGTTGGACCATATGTGGTTTCGTGTTGTAGTTTTGTATTCATGATAGTAAATGATTTTTATTTTAATTTTTGTAGTGTTTTTGTTTTTTTTAGATATAAATATGTGGACTTTTCCCGATGATGGATCTCCTAGACAGTTCTTTTGAGGGAAGTAAGTCTACAGAAAATACCAAAAAGATTTTTGTTTTAGGTAGTGTAGTAATTCCCCCTTGGTTTTTCTTTGGACCACGGTTCTTTTCCAAGGGGGTAACTTGAACCGGGTACTTTAAATTATTTTATTCTAGAGTAGTTAGGAAGAAACTGAGTGACTGAGAAATACCCTATGACATGTTTGATGCCGGCATATTAGGTTATGACATACGTTCTGCTTTCCCTCATATTTGGTTTGACATGTGATGCCTGAGTAAGAATAAATAGCCTAACTTGTGATGCCTTAGCTCAATTATTTGACTTGTATGCTACATAGTGCAATAATGCTTAATTCTCTCAAATTCGTGTGCTTGCTTGACTTGAGAGTTGAATAAAACCGTTGTGATTGAGTCACGTGCAATGTGTGAGTAAGGTTTAGTGATTTTCTATGCTATCCTGTGTAGTCTAGAACTTGCCCCGTGTGTTAATCGAAGCAAAATTGTAGGTTATGCTAGTTTAGGAGATGACGTAGGAATTTTCTTGCTTGATCATGGATGTGCTTGTCACATAAGAATTACATTTTTCCATTGCTAGCCCCTTTGATCCGTTTGACCTTTTCTTTGGTACCCACATTACAAGTCGTACCCCTATTTTGTTCTTAGATTGAGATTTTTGTATCTTTTTCTCCTAAGGCACCTAGTCGCTAAAAGAAGTAAGGTGGGATAATGGGGATTAGTTTTTGCGTGGAGCCATGTAAGGGCCCGTTGGTGCACTAAAAATTGTATTCAAAAGTCACTAGCCATTGAATCTTCATGTATGGAGTGTGTGTAGGAAAGAAAAAAAAATGATAGTAAAAGTATGTACAAAAAGATACACACCTCCAATTTTTATNTTCACTATTCCTAAATATATCATACCCGTCCCTTAGCCTACATTACAACCTCAAAAGTCCTAATTGATCGTAGATTTGGCTAACTTGAATTAGTGGAGATCTACACTACGGGCAAGCTTATGGTACGACCACGGGATGCATATGAATTCTTTGTGAGAGTGAGGGAATTTGTTCAATTGTGTGATGTCCTTAAATTATGTTCAAAAGCATATTTGAATGTGTGGACTAGTTATATTCACTCTTTTGTTGTTGGTGAGGGCACATGATCTCATGAACGATTGGTAATGTTGTAACTTTCTTGTTGGGTAGGTGCGTGAATTGAGAGGGCTTAGTGGTTGCAAGTCGACTCTTGAGGTTGGGTGGTTGCAATTAGGTTGTTGGTATGATTGATTAAATTGTTATACTTGGGCATGTTTAAAGAAGGGAAAGAATGTGAAATTTTGTATGTTCATGCTTGATTGTCGGTATCGATCATAGTTAAGGGGTAATGTGTGTGATTGAAAATTAAAATACTCCTTGTTAATGAAATGTGTACGTGTTGAAGGATATTGCTCGAGGACGAGCAAGAGTCTAAGTGTGGGGTGTTGATGCGTGACTAGAATCTATAATTTTAAGCATTATGTACCTTACATTTTATGTGCTTTTGTGATAAAAATACATGTCATATGTGCCTAATGGNTGTGTAGGTGAATTGGAGATGGAAGCCGAGCTAAATGGATGCATAAACGTCAAAAATACGCTCAAGAGTCGAAAAGGAGTGACCCGTGCCATAGCCGGGCGTTTTGGCCCTAAAGCCTGGCATGACCAGGCGTTAGCTGGGCGTTAGATCCCAAACGCCAGGCCTGCCCAGGCTATAGCTAGGCGTTTGGGGCTTAACGCCTAGGGTCCCTGGTCCGGTCAATTCCGAGTTTTGAAGGTTTAAGTATTTCCCGGTTTGAATAGAAGTCTCCTACACATTTAGGGTTTATCCCAAACATATAGATAGACCCAAAAACACAACTTGGAAGGGAAGGATGCCATTTTTGGAGAGAAGATACACACTAGAATGAGTGGATAAACACCCACTGTTATGGGATTGTGGTTTAGCCATGAATATTGTTATTCGACATTAATTTAACCTTGATTATAGTTCACTCAATATATGGTTGTTTCTTCAATTCTGCGTTTAATTGCTTAATTGTNCAACCCTGGAATATTTGTCTCTACTGAATACACACAACAATATTCTTGTCACTTGATAATTGGTTAGTTCGTTGAATCGTAGTATAAAATAGTTACATTCCTGGATTTTGTTTTGGCTCGATTAAATAACAATTAGAGCGAGTCAGCAAGTAGTTTACGCAAGTCCCTGTGGGTTCGACATTCGATTTAACATTATATTAGTTGCTACGACCACGTATACTTGCGTGTGCGTTTGGGACCAACAAGCATGGTTAAGACTTCCTCTCTGAGTTATGCAATAAATCTGTCTTTGTGTTATCACTTAGATACCATGCTTAGGATCTGAACCTGAATCTGGACCTTAACTGTGTATGAGTCATGCTGTTTATGTGTACTGCCTGTGGAAGTATAATTGGGCCTTTTCTCTGCTTTTCTGTGTTTCCCGTAATTGCAATCCTACATGTTCTTATCTGTCACCTTAGTATTTTCCCTTTAAACCTGAGGGTCTGCCTAGAACATCCCTTATAGGATAGAAGTCCTAAATTCCTCCGGGACTGATAGGAAGGGACGGGTANCTTCGAGGAGTGATTACCAGGTATTGCATTGGTGTGATCCATATTATTATAAATCTAGGATACCTTTTATATGCATAGATTGTAATCCTTTTTCAAAAGCTAACCTTCTTTACTATTTTAAAACATCTGCATGCTTAAGACTTAAATCCCCTCTTATTTGAGCTTTTTATTTATTTGTTTGCTAAGTCGTACAAATTCACAAAAGCTGTTTGGCCGGAAATCATACTTGTGGATCCTGAGGGGTGCCTAACACCTTCCCCTTAGGATAATTTTAAGCCCTTACCCAATCTCTGGTTAACAATGTAGTTGTAAATGAACCCCTTTGGTGTCCTAAAGTACCTTTTAAAATCATTAGGTGGCGACTCTAAAAAATACAAACCCCTTTCCCAAAAGGAAAGAGTTGTCCCAACCGAATGTCATAAACCCGATCTCCGCGAGGAAAGAGGGGGCGCGACAACATGGCGAATCTGCTGGGGACATCCAGGCTTTTACCATTTTTAAATTACTTTGTGAATTTGTACCTCTACCCATTTCCCTTATGTGCAATTACTTGTCTATTTCTTTAAGCATTTATTCTTCTTCAAAAGTAACTGGCATATTTTTTTCTGTTTCCTTCCTTTGTAACCGCTTTTAAATTATAAACTGCTGTATTTACTGCTTTCATAACGTACAAATACATGACGACATGTTTTTAATGCTTATTTATTATTGCATAATCATGCTCAACATTCATACTCCACTCGTTCCAAACAAAATACTATAGCAATGCTTGATGAGTGGCTGCGCTCTTGCTATATTATTACCCCTAAATTCGGAAAGGCTTATTTGCGGTAAAACTAGTCGATCAGTGGTGCAGTCGACGGTTCCGTGCCTTTCCCCCTTGAGTTGTCCGCTCGAGGGTACCAGTCTAAAACCCCATAGAAACTTTAATCCGTTATGTTTTTTCATGCATCATGGTCAAACCTAGCCAAGCTAAAGTGTGGTCCGCACGATAGATTTTAATATTGCCTTATCCAAAAGTCCACTTGGTTTCCCTAAACCCAAACAGACATCATCACATTTTGTGCATTTATTTGGAGAACTAAATGCTTTATGCAAATTTTTTATGTTAAATAGTCGAGTCTGGTAGGGGTAAGGGCCTAACCTTGTTTGCCTTGCAGAAAAATGAGGCACGAAGTCCCCAGATTCGGCATGGCCTCCAACATCCCTCCAAGATATCTAAGTTGGTGGGAAGATTTACATTGTAGTGACAAAACTCTCGTCAGAAAATACTCGGGCAATCTACCATCTCTCCTAGAATCCAGCCTAACAACATGATAATAGAGATTGCTACCCTGTTCTGGGATTGTGAAAGGTCCGTGTTCCGTTTTGGGGACATTGAAATGACACCTTTGCTGGAGGAAATAAGAGGATTGGCTAGCCTAGTATGGGAAACCCCGGGGTTGCTAATGCTTGAGAACCGCACAAGCAAAGGTTTCCTCAAAATGATGGGTCTGAAGAAGAATGCAGAACTGACATGCTTAAAGAAGTCATACATCCCTTTTGACTACTTGTACGAAAGGTACGGTCACATCAAATCATACTGTACCTACCGCGACGAGTTTGCCATCACATCCTTGGGACACATCCATCGTAGAGTATTCGTCTTCATGTTTTGCTTCTTGGGTCTGATTGTGTTTCCAATAAAGAAGGAGAGAATCCACACTAGACTGGCCATGGTAACCAAGACACTAATGGAAGGAAAAACTTCAGCATTGTGCCCATGATCATTGCAGACATATATCGAGCCTTGGAAAAGTGTCAACGAGGGGTAAGACACTTCGAAGGCTGCAATCTACTACTTCAACTTTGGCTCATGGAACATCTCCAAAAGGGCGAATACCCACAAGAAATTCATCGAAGAGTTTGGGATGACCACATCGCTTTCCACCATCCAAAGCGAATGAATTATATCCCCGACATGTTTGCTCAGCCTGAGAACACCAAAGGATGGGTTGAGCTCTTTGATAATCTGACTGGAGAATAGGTTCAGTGGATGTTCGAGTGGTTTCCGACAAAGGATTTCATCACCCGTTCCAGGGATGCACTGTTCCTGATAATAATTGGTCTAAGAGGAACATACCCTTACGTCCCTTTTCGAGTTATGAGGCAAGCAGGTAGAAAGCAAGTCATACCCAGGGTCGACAAGATGAGCCATCTTCGAGCTGATTTCCAAAATGATGATAGTCCTCACAAGTGTCAAGCCCAACACATGTGGCACTACAAGATTGTAATGGATAAGGACACCATCGAGCCAGATAGATATCATACCGGTTGTACCCCTTTCTATCCTGGTTGGTTGGCAGAAAATTGGGGTGGTCTGAGTGAGTCAGGGTTCATTCAGGGCCACAGGGTTATAGATGAGAAGGCCGAAGCACAAGTCAAAAACAACTAGCTGCGCAAGAGGATCCGTAAGTGTGAGGATGAGCATCGCGGAATACATGAGTCTAACAAGAAACTAATCGAGGAATGGAAGGATATGGATATCAGCACCAACAAAAGGTTAGGGTATTTGGAGCGAGGCATAGTGGAGCTGGAGAAAAAATTTCTCAAAAGGATTGAAGACTGTCAAAAGGCTGAAGGGACCGACGAAGGACATCTAGCTAGAGCATACCTGTTGCTGGGACTTCGCTAGTTGGGAAACTATATGAGGGAAGAAAGAATGCCGAGTCTAGGGAAGGTCCTTCTGGAACCAAGTAGATAGGAATGTCTTTCTTTTACTTTATCAATGTAATAAGGCCAATGGCCATTAGTGATCTTTACTTCCTGTTTATTTAGTGTCGTTTTGGGATTCGTCTATTTTCTTATCAATAAAATGAGGCATTTAACATCTTAAGTTCTCCAAATCAATTTGTCTCTAGGCCTACCTCGGGCACAAAAGAGGTCCCCAAAATAGGACGTGCTTTACATTCCCGCACTATGTGTTTAAATACTGCAATACTTTTCATAATCCTCACTGACTTGGATACCTTTTGTTTTATTTATTTATTTAGTTATTCCCCTCCCCAAAGGTTAGTTCGTGCACTCTGGCATCATCGTCCTATCTTACAAGATCCAGTGTCCCTCCACCCTCTCATCCTTTTAGTCCTCCCAAAGGCAAGAACAAAGGCAAAAAGAAAATGGAAGATTCAGGCAAGAGCAGAAATGAGAATGTGGTTGAACGGGTAGAGGCCACTGATGGCCAGGGTATTCAGCTTCAGAATGAAACTGTGTCGCAGCTGGAACGAAAGTTGTTAAAATTTCAAGAAGATCTTGATCAAGTTCGGAATCTGGAAAACCTGTCATTCTCCCTCAACGTCCTAGACGTCAACATCCAGAATCCTACACCTCTTCAAAACATCCCAAAGTAGCAAAATCATCCCACAACTCATCATCACACCACCCCACCCCACCAAAGAACCAAACTCTTCCAGCACACTGCAATGCCTGCCATACTCCAAACAACACTCCGCTGCTTATCCCAGAACCTTATAACTTCACAAATGACCATTTCCACACCCCTGCGCTAGGACACCATAACAATCCCATCTACGTGGAGACCATGCCACACTCCACTCCCCCAATCACATACACACCTGAGTCTGACGAAAATGACCTGCTTATCAAGAACTTGGCCGAGGAACTTAGGAAGCTGACCAACCGGGTTCAAGGCATCGAGGGAATCAAGGGAGTCGAAGGGTTGAACTATGAAGACCTCTGCATATAGCCCGATGTTGAACTGCCCGAGGGATACAAACCTCCTAAGTTTGAAATGTTTGATGGTACAGGTGATCCAAGGGTTCATCTGAGAACTTATTGGGACAAGCTGGTTGGAGTAAGGAAGGATGAAAGGATCAGCATGAAGCTGTTCATGAGGAGCTTGAAAGGAGATGCATTGTCTTGGTACATCAGCCAAGATCCCAAGAAATGGTCAAATTGGGTGAGCATGGCATCGAACTTTATGGACAGATTCAGGTTCAACACAGAGAACGCACCAGACGTGTTCTATATTCAGAATTTGAAAAAGAAGCCCACGAAGACATTTCGCGAGTATGCTACTCGCTGGAGGTCCAAAGCTGCTAAGGTCAGACCCGCCTTAGAATAGGAGCAGATGAACAAGTTCTTTGTCCGGGCCTAGGACCCGCATTACTATGAACGGTTGATGATGATTGAGAAACACAAGTTCTCCGACATTATCAAATTAGGTGAATGGATTGAAGAAGGTATCAAGAGCGGTATGGTCACAAATTTTGAAGCCTTGCAAGCTACAAACAAGGCTTTGCAGTCTGGTGGTGTGTCTAAGAAAGAGACGCAGGAGCCGTGATGGTTGCACAAAGAACCAAATCCCCACTTAAATACCAAACTTACACAACACCTCCACTCACATATCAACCAACCCCAAATTACCAAGCACCCTCATACCAAGCTCCACCACCAACTTATCAATCACCTCCACCATCGACATATCAACTTGCTTCACCCAAATAATCACAACCCGCTCCTGTCTACCACACTTAAAATTCCCAACCATCTCATTACCAATCACACCCTACCCGTCAAAACTTCCCTAGAACTCATCCTAATTTTGATCGCAGACCTCCAAAACAGTATACCGCCACCGCTGAACCCATCGACCAGCTGTATGAGAAGCTCAAAGCTGCTGGTTATGTCACCCCCATCCCTTTTGCAACCCTTGAGAATCCTTCTCAATGGGTCAACCCAAAAAGGTCCTGTGCATACCACTCCGGAATGAAGGGGCACACCATCGATGAATGCCGCTCTTTGAAGGACAAGATACAATCCTGATTGACAACAAGGTCATCATGGCAAAGGAATCCGCTCCAAATGTCCACAACAATCCTCATCAAGACCATAAGGGTGAAGGCATCCACTTGATTGAAATAGAAGATGATTGGGACCCCGAGGGATCAATCGAGTTGATCGCAGAAGGCGATGATCCAAAGAAACCTGCAGTCACTCTCATCCCGATCATAGTCCAGATTTAACCGTCTGAGGATGCTGAGGTAAATATGTCCATGCCTCTTGAGTTTGAAGCAGCGTCACCTACAAAGACACCAGTATCGATTGGAGTTGAGTTCGTGTCTCCAGCAAATGCACCCACACCATTCGAGGTTGCAGTCTTGCCACCCAAGACACATGTTCTATTCAAAGTGAGGGTAGCTGCGCCAATCACGGTGGTGTGGTCATATCGACCACGCCACCTTTCTATACAAATGCTATACCATGGGACTATACAGCCGAGGCGAGAAGGAAAGGCAAAGTCAAGATTGAAGAAGCTGTTACAGCGCAGGGTATGACAAGAGCTGATAGAGTCTATACCCCTGAACATCTGGATGAATCCATCAGGCATGCTTCCAATCGGCCTCCCATTATCGAGACAGGTCTGGACGACCTTTGGAGGAAGTACATGCCAAGGCGTATTCGTTCATCGACCAGCTAAACAAAATGCCTGCGCAAATATCCATCCTCTCTTTGTTGTAGAATTCTGAGACACACAGGAATGCTTTATTGAAGGTGTTGAACGAAGCCTATATGCCAAACAACATCACTAGTGGAGAAATGGATAATAGTGGGCCAAGTGTTGGAGAGTCACAAGATCACTTTCCATGAGGACGAACTTCCTCCTGAAGGGTTGGGCCATAACAAAGCATTGCACATCACTGTGCAATGCGAAGGCTATTTCATCACCAGAATTCTTATCGACGGGGGATCCAGTCTCAATATCTGTCCGGTGATAACGCTCAAGAAATTGGGTAAAGGGCTGCATGAGATAAAGGATGAAGCAATCAATGTGAAATATTTTGATGGATCTCGAAGGTCCACCATTGGTGAGATAAACCTATGCTTGCAAATGGGACCAACCTGGTTCGAGGTTGACTTCCAAGTGATATATCTGCCAGCGTCCTATAACCTGTTATTGGGACGACCCTGGATCCATGCTGCTAGGGCCGTAGCATCAATGCTACATGGCAGTGAAGTTCGAGTAGAACCACCAAGAGGTGATTATTCATGGTGATGGTAGCAACCCTATTTACAGTCACCAGACTATTCCGGTGATTGAACGAAGAAGGAAGTTGGGTGGAGAAACTTACCACCACATTGAACGGGTAAACACTATCGACAAAGACAAATGGTAGGATAGCAAGATCACAAGTATGATGAATTGGCGCAGGGTACAAGCCAGGTAAAGGGCTCGGCAAGAACCTTCAGGGGATCTCCAAACCTATCAAACTCAAGAAGCACGACACCCCTTTCAGTTTGGGATACGAATACACTTGGGAAGAATTCAAAAACTGATTGCCACCATAGAGCGGTCCTTATTACCCTTTGGAGAAACCAATACCGCATCTGGAGCAGACCTTCCAACAGTCTGACGTTATTTATGGATCAGACGAAGAAGAAGCACTTGAAGCAATGAGGAACTTGTTTCTGGAGGACAGTGATATGGACTGCTGTGTTATTCTCGAGGAGGAGGAGGAAGGCCCTTCCCTACAGGCAGTGAGCAGAGGGACATACCTCAAGAACTGGACTGCCAGGACGACCAAAGCCCGACGATCCTCGGGGTAGCAAGGCTAAAAAAAAGCATTACTTACTATTTTATTTACTAAAATGATTTTCCCTTTTCGCATTTTTTTAATTCCTGCAATAAGATCCTCAATGTTCGAAACAATTATCCAATTTATCAAAAGCATTCTCTAATTTTCCTTATGAATCAATATTTATTGCTATCATTTTTCTCTCATTACTTTACCTATACAACATTACTATTACCTGTCTTGATGAACCGATGAATGTGACATGCAATGAGACAACGTAGCAAATGGACGTGGATTCAGAAGAAGATGACATACCTGACGAGATTGTCAAAGAAGTTGAGAATTTTGAGAACAGACCTAAGTCCAACCTAGACGAGACTGAAATCATCAACCTGGGAGATTCAGAAAACATCAAGAAGATACTAAGAAAGATGATAGAAAGGCACAAGCTGTCACACCTCCTTTTTTCACTACCCCCCCGGATTGATGAAGGGTAGAAAGGGAGTTTTTTCACTTTAAGTGACATTATTCAGATTTGAGATTTATTTTAGTTTTCAGAGTCGCCACCCGTATTTTTGACGATGTTCCGGGACACCGTTTTATTGAAATCCCAAACCGAGGAAATTTAGACTCTGTTTTAAGTTGTCTGCGTACCAAAAATCCGAGTAAGGAATTCTGTTAACCCGGAAGAAGGTGTTAGGCATTCCCGAGTTCCGTGGTTCTAGCACGGTCGCTTAACTATTAATATTTGGCCTAAGTTATCTGATTATTTACGTATTTTAAATCTATTGTGCATTTTAGCCTTCTTACTTTTTAGCCATTTTTTATGGATTTATCTTGGAACAATTCACGACGGAGTGCACTTGTTTGTCTTTTGGACACATTATAACTACGCCACATGAAATGCACCCGTAATTACAACATGTGATTTTTATTATAATTTGAAGTTGAGGACGGGGACATGAGTTGTTGCACCCGAGTGTAGATTAAGTAGTCAAGACTATGATCGTGACGGTTTTATAATGCCTATTTGAGGCGCTGTATGAGTATTCTTTAGGTTTTTCTATTTGAAATAATATTTTAGTTTTTAAAATTAATTAAGACGTTTATGGATTTATCTTAGACAAGTTACGATGGCGTACACTTGTTTTTCTTTGGACACATTGCAAACACGTTATATGAAATGCACCCGTGATTGCTATGTGCAATTTTATTTATTATTTGGAGTATAGGGTCGGGGGCATGAGTTGCCACTCCCGAGCGTGGATTATGGTGATTTTGGAATAATATTTGATTCTTTACCAAATTTTCCCAAAACTAAAGGTATCATTCTACCTAGAGGATTGCCTAAAATGATATTAATTAGCCTAAAGGACAGCATATTCTGGGCCATGGCCACATTTAGCCCTAAATTATTTCAAATCTTTTTGGCCAATCCTACTTCGGCTATTGAACAAAAAGGGATTTGTGTAATTTGAACTAAACACTACTAGATACAGGTATAAACAGAAACATTGTACTCTGAATGATAATTAGGAGAAAATTTGCACATTTAATGTTGTTTTCCAGTTATCAAAGGGACATTGTTTAGAAAATCATACTCATATGTATCAAGGATTCACTAGATTAGGCACAAGTAAATCGCGAGTTATTTAAGGGCACAAGTTATTAAAAAGAATGAAATTTAAATTTTTAGACAGATTAGTCTTAAAACCAAGATCATACAAATTCTAAATGCTTTCGAATTTATGATCTAGAACTGCTTTATGGTTTCTTTTTAAGGAAGGATATAGCGTGAACAGCTTTATCAGTTCAGACTTGGTCGTTTAAGACATAGATTACTATAATCGAAATTCATCCGTAAAAATATGCATACATTGATTTCAGAAAATTTATAAGATGCAGAATGAATTGAGAGCAATTAAATGATTCTGACTTATATTGAAGGCAAATAAAATCAGAAATAGTTGTTTTCAAATCAATAAGTGTTTCTAAAATCCTATGCATGCTAATTTTGAACATACACTCCATTTTTATCTACTGTCATCATGCTAC
>ML361322.1:0-56117 GCA_005239505.1 Nicotiana paniculata
AAGGGGCAGGAGGGTAGGGCCGTAGGGGAAAATCTTGAGGCAGAAGCGGCGTGAAGAGGAAAGAAAATAATAGGGTAAGGAAAATTAGAAAATAATAAGGGTAGAGGAAAATGGAAATAATAATTTAGGGTAAAGAAAACCACGGCAAAAAAAAAAAAATATTTCTTATTGATTTATCGATAAATCGATGAGCGAAGTGGACAAAATCGAAATCGAAATCGATAACTCGATAAGAAAATTTTCGGAATCGAAATCGATAAATCGATAACGATAAATCGATTCGATTTATCGATAAACCGATTCGAATGCACACCCCTACTATTATCCTTAGCTCCACGGTGGGCGCCAAACTGTTTACCCTGAAAACGGATAATAATTGAATTTATACGTGGTTTTAAAAACACGTGATTTCACTTGGCACAAACTGAGAAGATATGTAAATTGATATTGAAATTAACTGTAAAGAAAAATAAAAGCAAACCAAATAAGATGTGCAACTTTGGCCTTCGAGATAAGTTATCTCGAACCAAATGAATGAGAAAAATGAGATATGAACAAAGTAACCGAGTATTGAGAGCTTAAAAAAGAGAGTAGTATATTGCTTTGTATTGCGTGAATATGATGCCTTTACAAATGATTACTCCCCTTTATATAGTAGGGAGTCCTACTTATGGTACAACTCTAAATACAATAAAAAGTATCATGACTGGCTAATTAATCGGCCTCATATTGATACGTGCCGAGATTTCCGCCGTGATCCTTGCTCGATTACGAATATTTTGGCTTGTCGTTACTTCACTAGGTAAACTTCCATTGGTCTCGCTTGATCTCTGTTCTGCTTGGTCTCGGTCTTGGCTGATCTCGTCTTTGATCGGTCTCTAGTTCAGCAATCTAACTTCGTATCGAGGCTCGATATAACACGAGGCCGAATCATGACCTATCATGATCCAATCCTTAATTAGTCATAAGGACATGCCCATTTTGACCGTATACACATGCATTTTACTTGAAAAGAATTTGAAGTTTTGTAAGTAGAAAACTTCAAAAACTAATCTAGAGTTATTTTTGGGATTTGAAGTTTTTTTTTCAAAATTTTCCAAAAAATAATTAAAATCTATAAATAAACAAATATTTGCAAATAAAATTTGGAAAAAAACTCTCCCAAATTTTATAGCCAAACGGGAGCGTAGTCTCTCGTAGAATAATAACTACTGAGAGGAAATTTCATCAATTTGACTGAGAAGGAAAAGACATACTGATACTTGTTTTTTATCTAAAATTTACTTCATTAAACTTAGAAGGAAATTTGTCACATTTCCAGGTGCTACGGTACGTATTGATGGGTCAAATTACTACTAGTGATTGGAGACCCAACCCAATAAACTGGCCCATGTAGCCCAATATTTTCAACGGCCCATTATTTTATTTTTGCTTTAGCGAATATACTGCCCTTCTCTTTTGAGTATTTAGTACTGTATTTGAGGTATTGTGCATAGTATTATTTTTGTAAAAATTGCGCGGGGCACCTTATTTGATCGCCCCCATTTAACCTATACTTGCTTTTTAAAAAACTTTTAACTTGTACCCACTTTTTAAATAACTTCAGCTCCCCTTTCCCTCGCTGAGCTGAAGTTCACCAGTTAAGCTGAAGTTCGCCAGTTATAAAGACAAAACTTCAGCATACGGGGTTGAAGTTCCCCAATTACAAAGACAAAATTTCAGCTCTAGAGCTGAAGTTTCCCAGTTACAACCCAAGTTATAAATACAACAACTTCAGCATACGGGGCTGAAGTTCCCCAGTTACAAAGAGAAAACTTCAGCTCTAGAGAACTTCAGCTCCCCATTTACTAGAGCTAAAGTTCGCAAGCTACTTCAGGCCAGTGTACTAGAATGCTGAAGTTTTGCCTGATTGCCTTTGCTACTTCAGCCCCGCATGCTGAAGTTATGCGCAAAAGCGGGTACGGACACAATTTCTTTTACAAAGCGGGTATAAGTTAAAACGTGGCACAAAAAATGGGTACGGATGCAAAAGCCCCATTATTTTTAGGTATATGAACTTTAGCTGAACATAAATGTATCGTGTCGTAAGAAAGTAACGATTGAGAATTTTCTTCTATGTTAGTAACTGAATTTTGAATTTAATTTCTATTGCCTATTTAGTAGATCGTCAATGAATTCTGCCGAATTCATATGTTAAAAGTGTTGGGATATATACTATTAACCATGAGTTTGGTTTAGATATAGTATTTATTATGCAACAATTATTTATTCAATTTTAATAGAGTTTTAAATAGATCATATATTCGTCCGTGTCCTTTACTTATATATGGTTTAGTGTATAGCGTTTAGCTTGTACACGGAAGATTAAATCATCGGTTCTTATAAGTATAAAGTTTGAGTTCACAATCTAATGATGGAATTGGACAAACCATCATGGATGATTGTAGCACAAGATTAAATATAATTTATCTTGATTATGAGAATGATTTAATTCCAACTTCTTGTGCTAATACATTTTGTATGTATTGAACAGCAAGCAGAGATAAGTATTTTATACTGACTTAATAAAATAAATTCTCTAGCCATTAAATGTACATATAATCTTAATCTTGATATAATTATTATTAGTTGTGTATATTATTATTGTTTTAATTTATTAAAAAACTAGATTCTTTCGCGGGTCAATATGCCTGGTAAATTGGATAATAATAATGTACATTGGCGAAGTAATAGTTAGTTGATGGAATCCATGTCTCGGTTTAGAGATTGATGATACACCTTATGAAAGCTTATAAGTTTTCATGTGTAAACCCGGCCGGTGGATTTTGTATTCGACACATGAAATACGTTACGCGAAAGTCTAAAAGAAATAATCAATAAATTAAATTATCAGTAATTTAATTTAATTGATTAGTATCTGAATCTTAACATGGGGAGATAAATAAGATTTAATGGATGAATTTCGAAATTGAATAAGGAGTGCAATTACGAATTTTTAGTGGAATAATTCACAATTAATTATGGTAGATATTAATTTCAAAAATTAGAAATTAATTCCATAATTGGAGCCTTGTTAATTAAATTCTGTGGTCCCTACCGTGCCTAAATAATAGTAAATAAAGGAATCCTTTTTCTCGTGGAAAAGAAAACCCAACAGGTTTTGGAAAAGGGTTTTAGCCCTTAAAACTTGTGCTAATAAATACATAAGGTTTTCCACCTAGAAAAAAGAGAGAGCCATGGTGGCCGAAAATTTCAGCATATTTTCCTAGAAATTTCGCCCACACGAAATTGCTATTTTCGTGTATTATTTGGGTAATACAGTAGAAGACCGTGGAACGTTCGAGGATCACGATTGTGCGGGTGGTGGAGATTCCATTGAGAAGTTATGAAATTGAAGACTCACGCGAAAATCAGATAGGTTCACGCTTCAAGAGGTAATCTGTGAAACGCCGTTTATGTTAGTTGTCTAGATTACATGTGATTTTGATACTGGGGTTGCTTCCGCTGCGTATAATAATCCATCAATTGGTATCAGATCCCACCCACATCTGATTAGATAACTAAATTTTTTCATGAAACAAGAATAACATGTTTATGTGCGTTTTTGAATTACATATATATGTGGTTTTCTGAAAAACTGCACTACTATTTTGTGAATTAATTGTGCAAAAATTTTGGGGTACTCTTGTAATCATGAGATATATGTTTTCTTATTGATATTTGATTGAGATTATCTGAATTTTTTGGGGTAAACCCTAGGAAAGCGCAAAACCTGTTTTTGACCGAATAGCCGGTATTTTCGGAGGTCAGCGAACTTGACGGACTCCGATTAAGCTGAAATTTAATGGGTCCATTGGAAACAACGTGGTAAGAAAAACTCACTGCTTCATCAATGAATCATGGTATTTTTAGGCGTTTTGAGGTCGTTTGGACCATATTTTGGGCGTTTTTCTATTTTCTGAAAATTATTTCTTAATAATTTTAATTCGTTTTTAATTCAATGATGGTGGGGTGACTCCCCATGGTCCCCATGATTAAATACTGGTCATATAATATGTTTACACATTGACTATTAGCAAATAGACGTATTGTCATTGTACTAAATTCAATAATAGAGGTGTAAGATTCTATTGACTAGGTCTTACAAGGTATAATTGATATTGCATGATGATATAATTATTTTGTAAGAAAGTGAAATCCTCTATTTGATATCCTGGATGACTAATGATTGTAGCGTTTGGCATATTTGTGCATAAAGAAAAATTTCTCAAATTTTAGTTTATGTTTTCATGCCCTACGTAATTACTAGTTTTCGATTTTCGATGAATGTTCTCTGGTTGGAGCTTGTAATTAAGTGAAATATGATGATATTTCATATGAGTTTCACATTTATTGATATAACTCTCAAGTTATGGTCCATATTCTTCCATAAAATAATTTTATGAGCTATATGTAATTTTACTTGTAAATTGAGAATTTTAAGAGTAATAAATAGTTACCACTAAAGTGGTTTGGTGAGTTGAACTCATGAAAATTCTTAATAAATTTGTACATGTAAATTGTGTCTATTCATGGATTGAGCATTATGATTAATAAGTAGGATCCACAAAATGGTCTATTCATTTGAGTCATTAAAATGTGCTTAATGTACCATGTGAAAATTATCTTTGATAAATCTACATTAGTGGTGGAGGTTCTTAACTAGAAAAAGAGTTTTATCTTTGGGTACTAGTGAGACCAACTCCATCCATGAGAAGAGATATTAAGTTTTTCGCCGAATGAGAGAAAATATAATATCTTAGGTTCTTGTGTATTTAATAAAAGGATAATTTATGTAAAAGGCGATATTATGTATCTTAGAAATAGGAAGAACATAATATATGCCTTGAGCTCATAGTATAATTACAAGGAGAATGAAATCAATATCATATTTATTTTAATTCATGAAACTGTTTAAAACTGTTATTCTCCGAGTTAGATACAAGCTGGTGGTCATGAATTAGACGAACTCCAATTGACCTGAAACATGGTAGGTTCATCGAAAACGATCTAGTAAGAAAAACTCATTGCTATGCAGTGAATCATGCTGTTTTTGGCATTTTGAGGTCGTTTAAATGGGTTTTCAAGCAGTTTATTAAATTGAATTTGTTATAAATATGAAAAGTTATTCTTTATATATCGGCTATATTTGTGTTAAATATGAAACATGATGATTTAACTTGATAAGATATATAGAAAGAATGCAAATCACATGAGTTTAATCCTAAATATGCCAAAAATAATTTATTTGAATTGGTCTAGTTTTTGGCGATCGTGAATTATCACGATTTCCGAATGACCTGAAATTTGGTAGGATCATTGGAAACGATTAGTTAAGAAGAACTCACTGCTATGAAGTGAATCACATCATATTTCGATGATTCGGGATCGTTTAGATGAATTTTTTGGAAGTTTTGACGGATTAAAATGTGATTTACATACGGAAAATTATTCTTTCTATCATTTTATTTATGTCTAATCTGGAACATGATAACACATGTTGATTTGACATGAATTGGTATATGATAAGAATGTAGGTCATATTTTAAATTCTTAAAAAAAATGCTTAAAATGGTAATTTTCCAAATTTGGTTGGAATTTTTGGAGATTGTGATGTTAACGATCTCCGATTGATCTGAAATTTAGTAGATTTACCAGAAACAACCCAGTAAACAATACTCACTACTTTGTAGTGAAACATATTAATTCTAGCGTTTTAAGACTGTTTAGATGGTGTTTTGAGCATTTTTTAATTATGGAACTTAATCCTCAGAAAAAAATTTTGTGGTTGTGATAAAGTGGTGATAGGAATTAACCCCTATGGTCACCATTTTTTATATATAATGAGATAATAAATTTAGGCGTTGACGTTAGGTCTTCCTCCATATCGGATAAATTTATTATGAACCCACTGGATATAGTTACTACTTATTGATAACTTGAATTAACTCTCTATCTGAGTTAAAGGGTTGAATCAATTTTGTAACTAAAATACAATCATGATTATGTGGTGGTAGAAATATATTTCTATGGTCTTCCACAATTAATTTCAAGTGAGTAATAAATTTATGCGTTAACTTTAGGTCTTCTTTCATATCGGATAAATTTATTGTAAGCTCACTAGGTGAAATACTAGTAATTGATATCATGTACTTACTCTCCATCAGAGTATACATGTTGGATCAATGGAACTAGAGCTATTAAAAAGATGATGTTCACTTGACTTAAATTAACAGTATACTCTCCATTTGAGTTGGGTCTGTTTTAATTTATTTGAGTGAACAATGTGGCACTACATATGTATGTTGCATGAGTAGTTCTTTTCCCATCGAAATTTTCTATTCAAGATGCATGAATACATACATGTGTAGTGTGTTTAAGATTTTAGTATTAAATAGTTATATACAATTGTCTGAAAATAATAGTAAGCTCTCCATCTGAGCTGGTTTTGTTTCTCTCTGGGTTGTATAATTCTTGCGTTATATAATATGCTTTGCATGAATGATTCTTTTCTCATCAAAATTTATTATTCGAGATGCATGTATGTATATAAATATTGAATGCAGTCTGAATTTTATCATTCAGTGTTTTGACTTATTATGATCTATTTAATGTTTTATCTCAACTCCACTATGACTTTATGCAATTTGTCGAATTAATTGTTAAAATTTCCTTTTGGAAGTGGAAAGACATTAATTTAAAGGATGCAATATTTGTACCTTTTGTTAGAAGAAATTTAATTCCAGTTTCTGAGTAAAATAAGAGATGGATATTTGTTTCAAGTTTTGAATAACTCTTGAGTTATTGAGCTTGATAAACATTTTATCTCTTGTGGTACATGAATGCATGGCCTTATTATTTTATATTAATGTCTCTCCTGAACAGAACAATATTAGTCTATCTCATAAGAGAATATGTTCTTCATAATTGAGCAAAACTTATCTGCGCACCTTTGTCTAAGTCATATTAATCTGGAAAGGATATCAAGTTGGTCAAGGATGGACCTTAAAAGTTCATTGAAAGTAGAGGCACTACCAACTTGTGGATCCTGTTTGGAAGGAAATTTGACTAAAGGATATTTCCCTTCAAAAGGAAATAAATCTAGTGATAAGCTAGAATGAATCTCTTCTGATTTGTATGGTTAAATGAACATACTCGTAAGAGATATTAACATATTTATTTGATGCATCGTAAGTCTTAATGATTTGAGTAATTCAAGGATTTTAAGACTTGGAACAGAGAAGCACCAAGGAAATATATTAAGTTACTGCAATTTGATTGTAGTGGCGAGCACCTCTCTAAAGAGTTCTTTTGTTACTTATCAGAATAAGGGATTACATCTCAATTGACTACACCGTAAACTCCATAATAAAGTGGTGTAGCAGAAAGAAGAAATAATCTTTTTTTGAACATGGATAGATTAATGATGTGTTATTCAGATTTGCCTTATTCGTTTTTGGAATATTTCCTGAAAACTGCAGATTACATTCTGAATTAGTTCCTTCAAAGTTAGTACCTAGGACATCATAGAACTGTGGACTGAATGTAAGCTCAGTCTATGGCATGTTCAGATATAGGATTGTCCCGCATATGTATTGAAAGGGAAAGCGGATATGTAAGTTGGAACTAAGAATGGATATGTGCATATTTATTGAATATCCAAGGAAACGAATGGAGTTTTATTTTATTGTCCTAAAGAAAATAAGGCAATTGTTAAAACAAATGCATTTTTCTAGATAAGGACTGTTTGAGAAATCATGTTCCTAGAAGTAAATCAATTTTACAGGAACTTGGCAAAGAAATAACTAGATGTTCAAGAACATCGAAACCCACATGTCAGAATTGACGTTCCATTGCATTTAAGTAGTGGGAGAACGTTAAAGACATGCCTTTATCAAGTGGGAGTGATGTTTGAACAGTGAACACTATAGTAAGAAGTCGCTAATATTTCAAAGCCGTAAGGTAATGAAGGCAATATTAGTAGTACTTCGTCGTAGTGGGAGAATACTAAGAAAAATTATAGTTTGGTATACACTCTTGGGATAGTTTCAGTAACAGAACCTTTGAAGAAGTTAATACAAAGTTAGATAGTAACGACAAAGCACTATTGGACAAAGATTGCATCAGAAATAACTTGGCAAGATTCTTTAACAAAATCTTATTTTGTGGAGACTTTTAATAGTCATGTAAAAAGAATGTCTGAGAAAGTTGTAGATGCATGGTTACAAGTCTAAGTGGGAGATTATTGGGGTATATACTATTAACCATGCGTTTAGATTTAGTATATTCAATAATTGTCATGGTTAAAAGTCTAAGTGGGAGATTGTTGGGATATATACTATTAACCATGCGTTTAGATTTAGTATATTCAATAATTGTCATGGTTAAAAGTCTAAGTGGGAGATTGTTGGGATATATACTATTAACCATGAGTTTGGCTTGGATATAGTATTTTATTATGCAACAATTGTTTATTCAATTTTAATAAAGTTTTAAATAGATCATATATTCGTCTGTGTCCTTTACTTATATAGTAGATGATTTAGTGTATAGAGTTTAGCTTATACACAGAAGATTAAATCATCGGTTCTTATAAATATAAAGCTTGAGTTCACAATCTAATGATGGAATTGGAAAAACTATCATGGATGATTGTAGCACAAGATTAAATATAATTTATCTTGATTATGTGAACGGTTTAATTCCAACTTCTTGTGCTAGTACATTTTGTATGTATTGAACGGGACCAAGTAGAAATAAGTATTTTATACTGACTTAATAAAATAAACTCTCTAGCCATTAAATGTACTTATACTCTTAATCTTGATATAATTATTATTAGTTGTGTATATTATTATTGTTTTGATTTATTAAAAGGCGAGATTCTTTTGCGGGTCAATATGCCTGGTAAATTGGATAGTAATAATGTACATTGGCGAAGTAATAGTAAGTTGATGAAATCCATGTCTTAGTTTAGAGATTGATGATACACCTTTATAAAAGCTTATAAGTTTTCATGTGTAAACCCGACCGGTAGATTTTGTATCCGACACATGAAATAAGTTAAGCGAAAATCTAAAGGAAATAATCAATAAATTAAATTGTCAGTAATTTAATTTAATTGATTAGTATCTGAATCTTAACATGGGGAGTTAAATAAGATTTAATGGATGAATTTCGAAATTGAATAAGGAGTGCAATTACGAATTTTTAGTGGAATAATTCGCAATTAATTATGATAGATATTAATTTCAAAAATTGGAAATTAATTCCATAATTAGAGCCTTGTTAATTAAATTTTGTGGTCTCTAGTGTGCCTAAATAATAGGAAATAAAGGAATCCTTTTTCTGGTGGAAAAGAAAACCCAACAGGTTTTGGAAAAGGGTTTTAACCCTTAAAACTTGTGCTGATACATAAGGTTTTCCACCTAGAAAAAAAGAGAGCCACGGTGGCCGAAAATTTCAGCATATTTTCCTAGAAATTTCGCCCACACGAAATTGCTATTTCCGGGTATTATTTGGGTAACACAGTAGAAGACCGTGGAACGTTCGAGGATCACGATTGTGCGGGTGGTGGAGATTCCATTGAGAAGTTATGGAATTGAAGACTCACGCGAAAGCCAGATATGTTCACGCTTCAAGAAGTAACCCGTGAAACCCCGTTTATGTTAGTTGTCTAGATTACATGTGATTTTGATACTGAGATTGCTTCCACTGCGTATAATAATCCATCAAAAAGGCCCCACCATAGCCCGTGTAGGCTAATAGGTGTTTGTGACATAAGGTTGAATTCCTATTGAATTTATGGAGTTTTATGAATTTTAGAGTTTTATCATGTTAGTTTTATTAATTTTAAGAGTGTTGTCGCTTTACGGAATAAGATTTTCAGCAATTGCTTTTGATATCGAGTGTCTTTATTATTAATATAATAACGTGTTTCAAGAGATTCACAAGCAATGCAAGAAACAAACAGACATTTCTTCGAAAAAATTAAAGAAAATAAATGTTCAAGTAAAGAAGGACATCAAGAGATAATAATCAAGAAAAGCCATTCCAAAACTTGAAATAACAATTCCAAGAAAAACCAATATTGAATTTCAATGTCCACTTCATTGAATAAGTTGCTACTTCAAAATTCAAAGGTGCTAACTGGCTCTATCTACACTTATTTTTTACGAAAAACACATACATATACATAGAGTTCAAACTCTTTATGGTCCAGCCTTACCGTAATAAACATCTACATATTTACAGTACTTTCGTGAACTCGTATAATTTGAGTTGTTTTCAACAAATGTTGAAAGCGGGAGCTTCAAATCTCCACAATTAACATCCGATCCATATTAATTAGTGATAGAGATAAGAGTGTCTTACTTGTTCTTCAAGATGTGGACGATCTTATCTAGTATATACATCATTTGAGGATGGTAAATCCTTTCTACAAGGTAAAATAACACTAACACACAAAGGTAAAAAGGAGAAAAAGAACAAAAGGTAGATTAAAATTTTGAGAATACAAAATTCATTTTAGATGGTAAAATAACTCCAACATAAATAGAAACATATCAAACTAGAATAAGCTATGAAGCTGATTTAGTAATTTTAGAGACAGTGACTTGCATGTCTTAGAAAATGATCTCATCATTCATTACGTGGGACTAAGTGCGAGCTCTCTATATGATTTGTAGCTGCTCTACTATTTTATTCTTAGTGGGTTTGGACATATAATTAATTTTAAATTTTGTGCAAAAGAGTAGTAAAACAAAGAGTTGAAACGTGGTTATCCTCGGCGGCGGAGGTAGAATGCTGGCAGCGGGTTCGGCCGAACCCAATAATTTTAATTTGAACTCTGTATTTGTCTTATAAAATTTATTAAATATGTATAAATTATTAATTTAGAACCCAGTAACTTTTAACGATTAGAATCCTGAATCCATAAGCTTGAAATTCTAGCTCCGCCTCTGCTTATCCTAAAAGACTAACTATTACGCTAATGAGAATCAAATCTCTCTTCAACTTTTCTTTTGAATATTATAAGCTGACATTGACCAAATCCCATTATACCGTCTTTAATTTGTAAAACCAATTGGGCCACAAAGTTGATTAATTAGAAGAGTATCAAATCCCTAACAAGGACGATAAATCATATGTCATGTAGAGACAACACGAAAAGTGACGATTAAAACACACGGCTGAGTTTTGAAGAAATTTCATTTCTGTTTTAAACACCCTGGGTATTCATATTAACATAAAATCACTTGCTGTATCGAACCCAAGGATATGTTTGATCGGCCGGGTGTTGGCTCCATTTGATCTCCCAGAAGCGGAATCTGAACCATTTTTATTACCATTACAAGTTATTGTATTCATTAAATTAAGGACTTAGCTAGAGACTACATATATTACTATAGAGTTACAAGATGACATTTCTTTTTTAACTTGATCGGCTTCCACTCCTCGAGACTTATTATTTTTATTTTTCAGCCCTCAATATTCTATTTCTGAAGATTAAAATGATTTATACGTTGTACTTATATTCTCAATTATTAATAAGAGTTCAATTCGTCTTCAATTTAATTTTCATACTTTCTCAAAAATTTAGAAGGGAAACTTTGGAGCAATGGTTAAATTGTCTCTGTGTGACCTATATGTCACGGGTTCAAGTCTTGGAATTAGCTATTGATGCTGCTTATATTATACCTCCTTGAAATGTAGTGCGGCCTTTCCCCAAATTCTACGTGAACGCGAGAGCTTTGTGCAGCGGACTGTCCTTTTACACCCTCAAAGTTTACAAAAAATATTGTTGTAGGTGATTATAAAATGAAAAGGAATCGATATGAGTACTTTTGATTATAGAGACAATGACTTGTAAGATTAATCTGGGGTTGGTCCATGCTTTAGTAAATGCTCTCATCCATTACGTGAGAGCTCAATATGATTATTGTAAATGCTCTATTGTTTTTATTCTTGGTCGGGATTATTGGACATATATTACTCCTATTTATTTTGGAAAAGAGTGAAACAAAAAGTTGAAACGTGGCCATCTTAAAAGACCAATATTATATGCGAACGAGAATCAATCTCTTTATTTCCCTTTACTACTTGTTACATGGAGATGCGAAATTCTATTTGCAAATATGAGGAAATTCAGATTCAACCTTTGAAACAGGCTATCAAACGTGGTATTGTAAATGGAATACTGAATTTGAAAATTTTATAAATTTTAGGGTGTATTTGGTACGAATGAAAATATTTTTAATTTACCCATATTTTGTCGGTTTAAGTGTTTTAGAAAATAATTTCCTCATCAATTTCCAAAACTCCTTTTTAACCTTTCACACCTTATTTCTTATCCTCACCAACCCACCACACCCCATCCACCCACCCCCACCCCCGCCCCAAATCCCTCACCCTAAATAGAAATATTATTAATGATATTTTCTTTGATGTTATATTTAGAGTACTTTTTTTTTCATTTCAACAAATGAATATTTTTCTTTTTATGATATAAAAAAATATTTTTTTTTATTTTAACAAAAAGAAAGTACTTTTTTTTCAAGATGTAAAAAAACTTTTTTATTCTTTTCAACAAAATGATGTAGTAAAAAGTATTTTCTTTCATTTAAACAAAAAAAAGTTTTTCTTATGATGTAGAAAAAGTATTTTCTTTCATTTCAACAAAATGAGTATTTTCTCTTCATGATGCAGAAAACATGTTTCCTTTTATTTCAACAAAATAAGTACTTTATTTTCATGTTGTAGAAAGAGTACTTTATTTTTTGAACCAAATAAAGAATATTTTTCTTTTAGTTATGGAACACAAATTTCAATGTTATTTTTGCATTAAAAAGTAACGTAGCACATTAGTGCCTTTGGGTTTATATGATTTTTTTAGAGGAATAAGCAAAATTTTGAAGAAAAATAGAGTTATAAAAACATTGGGTATTGGGGGGGNGACTTGGGAGAAGGGGGTGAGTGAGGAGAGTAGCATAAAAAAAATATTTTCCTAAAAATATTTTCTACTCTCTAACCAAACACTAAAATATATTTTCCGAAAAAAGTTTTCTACTCACCAACCAAACAAGGAAAAATAAGTTATAAAATCACTCGTTTTCCATGAAAACATCTTCTAGGAAAATATTTTCCATGTTCCGTCGTACCAAACACACCCTTAATTGTTAAACCATTATGTATACGGTCAGAACCGGGTTCACCTCTTGTGTGACTAATCGAGACTGCAATATGATAGGTTAAAGTTCGACCTCGAATTATATCAAACCGAGGTGCGAAGTTATATCGTCAAGCTCGAGACCCCGACGGATGTTCCCCAAGGTCCGATGTTATATCGTCAACCATTCATATGATTATCAGAAGGGTCGATGTTCCCTAAGGTCTGATGTTAAAACGCACCAAGGTGTCAATCACGAGGGAGAAATGAACTCGAGACTACACCCCAGAAGGAACCTTATCTTTCGAGTTAAACGTGTGTTAATTGATCCAGATAGTTCGGCCAACATCATTCGATCAAGGGTCGTAGAACAACTCGACCTACAGGACCAAATCATGCCTGCGGCCCGAGTGCTAAACAGATTCAACATGGCTTGTGAAACTACTACGGGAGAAATAACATTACCAGTGAACACAACCGGGACAAACTAGGAGACCTACTTTTATGTGATCGAAGGCGGCATGAGATATAACGCCCTGTTCGGGAGACCGTGGATCCTTAACATGAGGGCTGCGCCTCGACCCTTCACCAGGTGTTAGAATTCCCAATACCAGAGGGGATTAAAATAATATACGGGGAGCAGCCCACCGCGAAGGAAATGTTTGCCGTCGATGAAGTGTTTCCAATATCAACACTCTCATCGGCAAATGAGTCAAATTTGAAAGCAAAATAGGAGGCCAAATAGCAATCACCGATGCCGACCTCGACCTACCTGGACAAGCAGGGGACTTACGAAGATGATGATTATGGGGTTCCTCGATCCTTCATAGTCTCCGATGATTCACACTCTGCCAAATCAACGGTCGAAGAGCTGGATCAGGCCATACTGATCGAACATCTGCCCGATCGAAAGGTATACCTGGGCATGGGGTTAACTCCCGAGTTCAGGAAAAAACTCATTCAATTTCTTATAGCTAACATGGATTATTTTGCTTGGTCCCATCTCGACATGACAGGAATCCCACCAGAGATCACCACTCATAAACTGAGCTTGGCCCCGAAATTCCATCTGGTAAAGCAAAAAAGGAGACCCTAGTCTGAGATCAAGCATGCCTTCATCAAAGACGAGGTAACTAAACTCCTTAAAATAGGGTCCATCCGGGAAGTCAAATACCCAGAATGGATAGCAAACGTAGTAGTGGTCCCTAAGAGAGGGAACAAACTAAAAATGTGTGTGGATTACAAGGATTTAAATAAAGCATGCCCCAAGTTCCTTTGCCTAACATCGATCATATGATCGATACCACGGCCGACCACTAGATCCTCAGTTTTCTCGATGCCTATTCCGGGTACAACCAAATACGAATAAATCCGAATGATCAGGAAAAGACCTTCTTCATCACAAAGTATGGCACATACTGCTATAACGTAATGTCATTTGGATTAAAAAATACTGGTGCCACTTAACAACGCCTAGTAAACCAGATGTTCAAAATTGACAATATGTTAGTTAAGTCCCTGCGAGTAAAGGACCATTTGAAGCATTTGCAGGAAACCTTCAGTATATTGAGGAAGTACAACATGAAGCTGAATCCAGAAAAATGCGCGTTCGGAGTCAGGTCATGTAAATTTGTCAGATTCATGGTATCCAACCGAAGAATTGAGATCAACTCTGACATGATCAAAGCTATCGAGGATATCACAGTAGTGGACAATATGAAGTCCGTGCAAAGGCTAACCAGGCGCATAGCCGCCTTAGGGCGATTCATCTCGAGGTCCTCCGATAAGAGTCATCAATTTTTCTCGTTGCTGAAGAAAAAAAATAACTTCACATGGACTCCAGAATGCCAACGGGCCTTGGAAGAACTTAACCGATACTTGTAGAGCCTGCCACTACTTGACACGTTGAGGGAAGATGAAAAACTGTACTTATATTTGGTAGTATCGCAAATAGCGGTAAGTGGATTCCTAGTTCGGGAAGAACAAGGTACACAATTTCCGACTTATTATGGTAGCTGGACCTTGGGTGAAGTCAAAACTAGATATCCCCACCTAGAAAAATTGGCGCTCGCTTTGTTAAGCGCCTCTAGGAAACTGAAATCGTAATTTAAATGCCACACTATATGTATTGTGACAACTTACCCATTGCTAAATATAATACATAAACCAAATGGGCCGTAGAGATAAGAGGGTACGATATTGAATATCGACCCTGGACAACCATTAAGTCTCAAATTGTGGCAGATTTCATGGCTGACTTCAAGCCGACCCTAATACCCGAGGTTGAAAGAGAGTTGTTGGTAAAATCAGGGACGCCCTCGAGAATCTGGACCCTCTTTACGGACGGTGAATCAAATGCAAAAGGGTCCAGACTTAGCATCGTACTGAAGCCACCCATATGTAACGTGGTTAGACAATCCATTAGAACTGTGAAACTGACTAACAATGAGGCCGAATATGAGGCCATGATTGCAGGTCTCGAACTAGCCAAAAGCTTGGTGGCAAAGGTGATCGAAGCTAAGTGTGACTCCCTCCTTGTTTGGATTACAAGGATTTAAATAAAGCATGCCCCAAGTTCCTTTCCCTAACATCGATCACATGATCGATACCACGGCCGGCCACGAGATCCTCAGTTTTCTCGATGCCTATTCCGGGTACAACCAAATACAAATGAATCCGAAAGATCAGGAAAAGACCTTCTTCATCACAAAGTATGGCACATACTGCTATAACGTAATGCCATTTGGATTAAAAGATACTGGTGCCACTTAGCAACGCCTAGTAAACCAGATGTTCGAAGAACAAATAGGGAAACTATGAAAGTTTACATTGACGATATGTTAGTTAAGTCCCTGCGAGTAGAGGAAAATTTGAAGCATTTGCAGGAAACCTTCAGTATATTGGGGAAGTACAACATGAAGCTGAATACAGAAAAATGCGCGTTCGGAGTCAGGTCATGTAAATTTTTCAGATTCATGGTATCCAACCGAAGAATTGAGATCAACTCCGACATGATCAAAGCTATCAAGGATATCACGGTAGTGGACAACATGAAGTCCGTGCAAAGGCTAACCGGGCGCATAGCTGCCTTAGGGCGATTCATCTCGAGGTCCTCCAATAAGAGTCATCAATTTTTCTCGTTGCTGAAGAAGAAAAATAACTTCACATGGACTCCAGAATGCCAACGGGCCTTGGAAGAACTTAACCGATACTTGTAGAGCCTTCCACTGCTTGACACGTCGAGGGAAGATGAACAACTATACTTATATTTGGTAGTATCGCAAATAGCGATAAGTGGAGTCCTAGTTCGTGAAGAACAAGGTACGTAATTTTTGATTTATTATGTTAGCTGGACCTTAGGTGAGTGTTTAACCAAAAAATAAGATTCTCGGTCTAAGCCTATTTTTAGAAGAACTCAGGTTACTGATAACTATGAAATTCGTACTTTCTCAATTATATGAAAGAAAGCAAACATGACAAGAAATATAGAAATAATTGATTGAAAGCAAAAGAAAATAATTGTATTCCAATAAGAGTCAGAACGTGTCCTACAAGTGAAATTATCTTCCCCTATATAGGGGTTTACAAATATAATGTTTCCTTCCTTTTATGTCTTAGTCATTATGATCATTAATGACATTAATGAAACATTATGATTGGCAATCATAACTGTTCATGAATATTCTGTAACAATTCTGATTCTCCTTCCTCATTAATTAGAGGTTTGTGAATCTTCCCTTTTTACTGTCTTGATTCATTCCGTTTGTGTCTTCATTGAACAATTTAGGCTCGAGCAACTGCGTCCTTTTAT
Organism: Nicotiana paniculata; assembly: GCA_005239505.1. Lineage (NCBI taxonomy): Eukaryota > Viridiplantae > Streptophyta > Magnoliopsida > Solanales > Solanaceae > Nicotiana > Nicotiana paniculata. Next base: position 17,019 of record ML361322.1, read on the forward strand.
CTTGTGAGTGATTTGTTCGTACCTCTTGTGACTTGTGAATCTTTTAATTATAACATTCCAGTTGTCATCTTCTTAGTGATCCACGTATCATGCCCTGTCAACCACATATAATTCCACGTGTATTATTTATTTTTTACCAATACAGATAGTCCCCTCACTTGCCGAATATTCCGCAATTGAATATTTGGGAAGTGGTACGTATTTATGGCGGGAATTTTTTGCTGCCGTTTTCATTGCATCTTCTTCAGAACCAATGCGTCGCATGTCTTCCATTTAATGCATGTGCCAAGTGGCCTTTGTCGATTGGGTCTGTGACTCTTCATCGCTTTTTTAGGGCTTTCTTGCGGCTGCGTCAGTCACGAAGTGACTGTTTCATTATGACCTTTCCATCATGACTTACTTTACATGACAGTTGCTTCTTCTTATAAATACCTCATGTGCCTTTAGTTTCATGAAACCTTTAATCTACAGTGTTCTTCTTTAATCGTTCTTGTTCTTCAGCACGTACTATTTTATTGTATAACCATGTCTTCATCAAACCTCGATCCTTGCAGAGTAGTAATTGTAGATGAACTTCCCTCCTTTCAACTGTTCCTATTAGGAGTAGAAGAGGCGGTATATTGTGTAGTTTAGGATCTGTTTCTATTCATGGTTCTACTTCCCAAACCAACATTGTTACCCCTTCTTCTTCTAGGACTAGGGCTTCTTCAACTCATAGATCTTCTGCCAGAAATAGGAAATCAAGTGAACCCAATCGAGAACCAACGGTTGATGAAATAGTTCCTCAAGAATTTTATTTCTCAACTGATCGTGAATCAATTAGGAACCAAATTACTTCTATGACTTCACATGATCGTGCTGATGTTTATCCTTCCCAGATTACTACCAGCTTGATTTCTCTTGTGCGAAGAGAATGCCACTGGAAATCTGATTTTCCAGTTTTAGTTCCTGATTCAAACCAAAGGATAACTTCGTACCAGTCTGGTTACTCTTTTGTTTACACATATCCTTTTACCTTAGGTTTCAGACCACCTATTGACACAATGATCATAGAATTTTTTGGTTTCTTTAACGTTTTCTTAGGATAGATTGGTCCTATTGTATGGAGAATTGTTGCATTTCTATGATACTTATCTAATTTTGCCTCCTTACCCTTCACCTTTCAACACTCGCTTCACCTTTATTCCCCTAAGTTGTTTCGTTGTGGGGTCTTTACTCTCGTGGCCAGAAGCAAAATGGTTTTGGTTTGCCCTGAAGATGATAGAGTCTTGGCTGGTACGCCCGTTTCGTTGCTGCTCCCACAAGTGGTTTGGTGGGTGAGGAGAACATGCCTTTTCCAAAAAAGTGGAATTTTGCACGTATGTTTTTTTTTTAAAAATATCTCTCTTCTTATTTTATGGGGTAAGAAGAAACTTATGATGTCTTGGCTGTTTTTTCCCTTTTTAGCAACCATGGAAGTTTTTGAAGAAATACCAAACTTTTGTGCTTGGGTAGAGAAATTGATATCGGTGGCTCCTATGGAAGGAAGGTCTTAGAAATAATTTTCTCATAGGTTTGGATGGAAAGTCAAGACTCACGGTATCCTTCTCTTTAACTTTTCTCCTTTCCTTTGTATTTACTCGAAGGTTGCTAACTTTTTGCCTTTGCTAGGGTTTCCCATTCGAGGTGTCAGTCCCGCATCTATTACTTCATCAAGACTCTCTTTGTACCTTGCTCAAGGACCTTCCCAATTTGGGTTCAACTTTTCTGCTCCAGCTATTTTTGTTGATTGAAAACCCTTTTTTGAGAACGAAGTCCCCAATCTTGAAGTATTTGAGATGATCCTTCCTGTTGTAATATTGTTCAATGATTTGCTTTTGTGCTGCCATCTTTATTAGAGTTGCTTCTCTTCTTTGCTTGAGTAAATCCAAGTTCGTTCTTAACTCTTCATCATTTGATTCTTCTGTTGCTTGTGTGAATCTTGTACTTGCTCTCCTATTTCAACTGGGATTAAGGCTTCTGAACCATAAACAAGTGAAAATGGTGTTTCTCCCGTGCCTGTCTTTGTTGTTGTTCGATAAACCCATAATACTCCCAGTAATACCTCGGGCCAATTGCCTTTTGATTCTTCTAATATTTTCTTTAAATTATTAATAATAATCTTGTTTGTTAACTTAGCTTGCCCATTTTCCATAGGATGATAAGGTGAGGAAATTATTTGTTTGATTTTCCAACTTTGAAAAAATTCGGTGACTTTCGAGCCTATGAATTGTGGGCCATTATCACATACAATTTCTTTTAGCAATCTGAATCAGCATATAACATTTTGCCAAATAAAATCTATTACTTCCTTCTCTCGCACCTGTTTGAAAGCTATTTCCTCTACCCATTTGGAAAATAATCTGTTAATACTAACAAAAATCGTACCTTTCCTTTAGCTTATGGTAAAGGACCCACAATATCCATTCCCCCCTTCATGAATGGCCACAAGGAAATAACCATATGTAATAATTCTACTGGACGATGCATGTTATTGCCATATCGTTGCCATCTGTCACACTTTGCTACAAAATTTTCTACATCTTCCTACATTTTAGGCCAGTAGTATCCTGCTCTAATTAGAGTTTTTACCAAAGATCTACTGCCTGCGTGATTTCCACAATGCCCTCATGTACTTCTTTCATCACATATTCTGTTTGAGCAGGTTCGAGGCATCTTGCTAAAGGTCCACCGAACATTTTCGATATAGATTTCCTTGAATTAAACAGTAACAAGCAGCCTTTCGTCGAAGTGACTGAGACTCTTTTTTTTCTTCAGGTACGGTTCTATACTGAAAAAAAATTAACAATCTCGTTTCTCCAATCCCAAGTCAGATTATTGAAACTTTCCTCGTTTTTATTCTGGTCCAATGCTGAATGAAATAAATGTATTACGATAGTATTTTATGCATTTGTTATTTATGCAACTGATGCAAGATTAGCTAGTGAATCTGCTTCCGCATTTTCTTCCCTCGGTATTTGCACAATCTTCCATGATTGGAATTTCCTTATCGATTCCCGTGCCTTTTCCAAATATTGTTGCATTCGTGCCTCTCTAGCTATGTAAGTCCCCTGCATCTGGTTGACTACCAGATGAGAATCACTTTTAATCACGATTTGTTCTATGGAGAGTTCTCGTGCCAGTTCTAACCCTGCAATTACAGCTTCATACGCTACTTCATTGTTAGTAATAGGGTAACATTAATTTCTTGTCTTATACTTTCTCCCGAAGGTGGAATTAAAATAATACCCAAACATGCTCCTTTAATATTTGAAGAGCCATACAAAAAATGGAGTCCGCATACCTGGATTAGATCCGATGAATATTTGTAATTCTTTTTCTACTTCAGGAACTATTTTTGTGCTAAAATCTGCTAAACTTGTGATTTTATTGCAGTTCTAGGTTGGTACATGATATCATGCTCACTGAGTTCTATTTCACACTTGGCTAATCTACCTGACAATTCTTGTTTATGCAAAATATTCCTTAAAGGATATGCAATTATTACGGAAATAGGGTGACATTGAAAGTAAGTTCTTAACTTTTTAGATGCCATAACTAATGCTAAAGAAAGTTTTTCTAAATGAGGATATCTAGTCTTAGCATCCAACAAAGATTTACTGACATAATAAATTGGAGATTGTTTACCTTTTTCTTCTCGTATCAAAACTGCACTTACAACCATTTCTGTAACTGCGAGGTAAACGAACAACCTCTCATCATCTTTTGGTTTAGCCAGCAAAGGAGGATTTGACAAGTATGTCTTCAAATTTTTGAGGGCTTGTTGGCATTCTTCAATCCATTCGAACTGATTTTGCTTTTTTAGCACTAAAAATAATTTGAAGCTTTTATCCGAAGACTTAGAAATAAATCTTCCCAGAGCTGCTATCCTACCTGTCAATCTTTGTACCTCTTTTTTGCTCGTGAGTATATCTGAAATTTCTTCAATAGATTTGATATGTGCATGGTTTACGTCAATACCTCTATTAGATACAAGAAAACCTAAGAACTTACCTGGAACTACGCCGAAGGCACACTTTTCTGGGTTCAATTTCATATTATAGCTGTAGAGGATCTCGAAGGTATTTGAAAGATTTTGAAAATGATCTTTCGATCGTGCAGATTTGACTAACATATCATCAATATATACTTCCATAGTCTTTTCCAGGTGTTCTTGAAACATCTTAGTCACCAACCTTTGATATGTGGCTCCAGCGGTTTTCAAACCAAAAGGCATGACTTTGTAACAATAAGTCCCCCTCATCATGAATCACTTGATTTTTGAATGAACCTTGCTTCATCTTCTTTTTCTTGACAGGTACGTATGATGGATCTTCATTCAATTTATGAGTCATCATCTCCGAAGCTATACTTGTCATATCTGAATGCAACCAAGCAAAACAATCTGCGTTAGCTTTTAAAAATTCAACTAACTTATCTCTCATTCATGGGCTCAACTTTGCTCCAATATAATCTTTTAGATCTGGCCATTGTTCAAATAGCACAACAACTTCGAGCTCTTCAATTGTTGTTGTGATGATTTCATTCTCCTCTGGTTCTTGAATTACATCCGTTCTCGAATCCATATTGGTTTGCTTTGATATATTTTCAGATGAGATTTGATTTACCACGCCTTCCACGAAATCCTCATTTGTATAAGTGCTTTCCTTGTGTGACTGCACCACTAAATTAATATTCCTAGATGTTTGTTGATCCCCTCGAATTTGTTGAATTCCCCATTTTGAAGGGAACTTAATAACTTGATGCAACGTAGACGACACCACATCCATTTCATGAATCCATGGCCTACCAAGAATCACATTATAAGCCATGTCCGTTTCTGTACTTGAAATTTCTTCTCTTTGATGAATCCTTCTGCGAATGTAGTTAACATTATCTCCCCTTTATAATAACGGTTGAATTATCGAATCCAGATAAGGAACGTGCTTTTAGTATCATCTGGTCGCCAATTTTCTTTCGTTGACCAATCGCAATAAGATAATATTCACGGAGCTACCTGGATCAATCAAAACTCATTTTACATTAGTATCATGTATAAGTAAATATATTACGAGTGCATCATTGTGAGGAATCATCAAGCCATCCGCATTTGCATCATCAAATGTTATGCTATCTTCTTCCAAGGTTTGACGAACTCGCTTTCCGTGGGTTACTGTGAATTTTATCGTCTTTTTTGCAATTGTGTGCGTTACACCGTTGACTTCTTCTCCCCCGCTTAGCGCGTTCACTGTTCTCTTTGGAGATGGAGGTTTTGGAGGTTCTTGTCTATTTTTCATGTAAGACTGTATACCTTTCTTGCTGAATAGGTCTGTCAAGCCCTGCTTCAACAAATGTTCTACCTCACCTTGTAACAGTCTGCAATCTGATGTTCTATGGTCGTGGTCGTTATGAAACTCACACCAAAAATATGGATTTCTTCTGTTTGGGTTTGATCTCATTTTCTTTGGCCATCACACCTTATCTCCCATACTTCTTAAAACAGCTACCAATTCAGAAGTACTGATATTGAAACTATAGTCTCCAATCTTGCATTTGCATTGGTATCCCTATCACGAACACCTCGATCTTTTCTGTACCTAGATGATGATGAACCTGAATCTCTATTCATCAATCTATGGTCAGATCGTACATTTTCTGTCCTGGAACGTGCGTCTCGCCCTGAGGGTCCCATATAAGGCTCGTACCTATTTTTACCAAACCTCTTTTCAGATTTCGACCGCCTCAAACCTGTTCTCTCATCAACCTTTGACTGAGCAACAATGTCTTCTTCAATCCGCAGTTTGGTACTATACCTATTATATACATCATTCCATGTTCTGTCAGGGAATTCTCGTAAGCTTTCTTTGAGCCTTCCCATGGCTTCTGAACTTTTTTCGTTTAGATTACTTGCGAACGCCATGGCTGCCCAGTTATCATGTACTCTTGGTAGCATCATCCTTTCACGCTGGAATCTATCTACAAATTCTCTAAGCAATTCTGTATCTCATTGCTTCACTTTAAAGATATCTTCCATTCTTTTTTCAACTTTTTGAGCTCCCGAGTGTGCTTTTATAATAAATCTGCAATCTCAACAAAAGAGTCAATACAATTTTCAGGTAAAAGAGAATACCATGTTAACGCCCCTTACGTGAGTGTTTCTCCAAACGTTTTGACCAACACTGACTCAATTTTCTGCTTGGTTAAATCATTTCCTTTTACTCCTGTGGTGAATGCAGTGACATGGTCATGTGAATCGGTTGTTCCATCATATTTTGGGATGTCATGCATTTTGAACTTCTTGGAAATGGAAAATGGAGTTGCGCTTGGTTTCCAGGGTTGTTGCGAATATTGGTCAATATCCACTCCCTTAATCATAGGTGGTACGCCAGGTATTTGCTCAATGCGGTCATTTTGTTCTTTCACCTGTTTCTGCAAAGTTAGTAGTAAAGTTTGTAAATAAGAATTATTTGGTGTACCTGGTCTCCCATCACGTGACTCATTGGGAGTTCCCCCACTTCGTGAATTAGGAAGCACTGAGCGTGGAATTTCCACAGTTGCAGTATTATTTGGGGGAGGAGTTGGTTGTATAGTTGACAGTCCCCTCACGAAAGCTTAGAGAGCATTATTCACGTGTTCAGCGATCAACTGTTTTACAACATCTTGCTCAAGGGTTTGCTCATCTCCATGTTGTTCATTCATGTGAGTAGCAGATCTTTCAGGCGATCCTTCTCAAGAAGTGCATGGAGATCCCTGAGGTGATAGAGCTGGAGTTCCTTCTACCTATTGGTTGTTGTCATTGACAGTTGACATGATTTAGTTGTGAGAGCCAAAGATTTGGAAAGTAAGAAGATTATCAGATTCCCAGTAACGGAACCAATATGTTTAACCAAAAAATAAGATTCTCGGTCAAAGGCTATTTTTAGAAGAACTCGAGTTACTGATAACCAAGAAATTCCGTACTTTCTCAATTATATGAAAGGAAATAAACGTGAAAAGAAATATAGAAATAATTGATTGAAAGCAAAAGAAAGTAATTGTATTCCAATAAGAATCAAATCGTGTCCTTACAAGTGAAATTCTCTTCCCTTATATAGGGGTTTACAAATATAACGTTTTCTTCCTTTTATGTCTGAGCCATTATGAGTATTAATGACATTAATGAACAGTTATAATTGGCAATCGTAAGTGTTCATGAAGATTCTGTAACGATTCTAAATTCTCCTTCCTCATTAATTAGAGGTTTGTGAATCTTCCCCTTTTACCGTCTTGATTCATTCTGTCTGTGTCTCTTCATTGAACAATTTAGGCTCGAGCAACTACGTCCTTTTATCTCGTGAGTGATTTGTTCGTACCTCTTGTGAATTGTGCATCTTTTAATTGTAACATTCCAGTTGTCATCTTGTTAGTGATCCACGTATCATTCCCGGTCAGCCACATATAATTACACGTGTATTATTTATTTTCTACCAATATAGTGAGGCCGAAACTAGATATCTCCACCTAAAAAAATTGGCGCTCGCTTTGTTAAGAGCCTCTAGGAAACTGAAACCATAATTTCAACGCCACCCTATATGTGTTGTGACAACTTACCCATTGCAAAATATAATACATAAACCCTAACTCTTGAGATGATTGGCCAAATGGGTCGTAGAGATAAGCGGGTACGATATTGAATATCGACCCCGGACAACCATTAAGTCTCAAATTGTGGCAGATTTTGTGGTTGACTTCGTGCTGGCCCTTCGAAAGAGAGTTTTTGGTACACTCAGGGACGTCCTTGGGAATCTGGACCCTCTTTACGGACGGTGAATAGAACGTAAAGGGGTCCGGACTTGGCATCGTACTGAATCCACCCACAAGCAACGTGGTTAGACAATCCATTAGAACTGTGAAATTGACTAACAATGACGCCGAATATGAGGCCATGATTGCAGGTCTCGAACTAGCCGAAAGCTTGGGGACAGAGGTGATCAAATATAAGTGTGACTCCCTCCTTGTGGTGAATCAGGTCAATGGAACATTCGAAGTCAGAGAAGAACGAATGCAAAAGGTACCTAGATAAGCTACAAGTAACATTACATCGGTTTAAAGAATGGACTTTACAGAACGTACCTCGAGATCAAAATAGTGAGGCCGATGCCCTTGAAAATTTAAGGTCGTCGGTCGAGGACGACGAGCTCAACTCAGGGGCCGTTGTGTAACTCATGAAGTCAGTAGTCGAAGAAGATCACGCCGATATTAACTCCACGAGCTTAGCCTGTGATTGGAGAAATAAATATATAGAGTATTTGAAGATCGGGAAACTTCCCTCAGATCCAAAAGAATCGAAGGGCCCTGCGCACAAAGGCAGCCTGCGACCACGGGCTTGGACGTCACTTCAACATTTCTCTGCTTTTTTGAGGCCCGAGTGAAGGCATATATGTCGAACGGATTCACAATAAACAAAGGCGATTGAAAAACATAAAAAAAAGAAAGGGGGCTTACTCGTGACGATGTCGGGCAGGGTGTCATAGAAAGATGTTTGGGGTAGTGGCTACCTTGTCCGAAGACAGAACCTTGTTCAGAAAAACATTCGATGGACCACTAGCAATATGTTTGGGATCGGGTGATACTGAGTATGTTCCGAGGGAAGTTCACGAGGGCACTTGCGAAAATCATTCAGGCGCCAAAACATTTCAAAAGATAATCAGACCCGGTTATTACTGGAACAACATGGAAAAAGATGCGAAGGAATTTGTTCGAAAATGTGACAAATGCCAAAGATATGCTCCAATAATTCACCAACCCGGGGAACTGCTGCATTCAGTCTTGTCACCATGGCCATTCATGAAGTGGGGAATGGACATCGTTGGCCCTCTTCCATGGGAACCAGGTAAGGCTCAATTTATCTTATTTATGACTGTCTATTTTTCTAGGTGGGTTGAAGGCTTGAAGCACAGGCATACGAAAAGGTTAGGGAGAAGGAAGTCATCGACTTCATTTGGGATCACATCATATATGTCGGTTCGGGATGCCATCCGAAATTGTGTGTGACAACGGGAAACAATTTATTGGCAGCAATGTGACCAAGTTTCTCGAAGATCCCAAGATCAAAAGAATCTTATTGACACCTTATCACCCTAGCAGGAACGGGCAAGCCGAATCGACCCATTTCATTTCCTTTTTATTTTGAACTAACACTTGCAGGTGACCAACAAGAAGCGACACAAAGTTTTTAGGTCTGAAAGCACGCGTTGCACTCTTTTTTCCTTAGACCGGTTTTGTCCCAAATGGGTTTTTCGGCAAGGTTTAAAATGAGGCAACAATGGATCGTGCTAACTTAGAATCAAGTCCGATTATGAATCGGTACCGAATATCAATTCAACAATATTCGAGATTCCTCTAAAGTGAACCTCGAATATTGGGGGGGGGGGGGTATTACCGCCCGGATATGCATTACGTTCGGATATCAACTTTAGCCAGGAAATTACTTCGTAAAGGGAGGGTCTCGATAGGTAAGATTTATTGTAAGTTCCAAACAATCAACGAACCATGCCCACATGGATTGCTCGAGCCCTAGCATAAAACATGTACGCATGTAAGACTGTTTTGCACAAGAATAAAGAGAAGTACTTTCCTTGCAATCATCTTATGTTTTAAATTTTTTTTTCTTTACATACCTTAAAGAGTTTTGTACTTCCGATCTCCTGAAAATAACGAGCCCAAGGGAAGTCTATAACCGGAGTACGAACAACCACTCCCTCACTCGGGGACTACCGTCCAAAAACAAACTCGAACGGCCCAAGTCACTGGGCGTTGGAGGCATAAGACCTATTAGGCGACTCCTCGATTTTTAAAGGCCACGACCACCCCCACTGGAGGACTGTTATCTTTGGCAAGCCCCAATAGCTCGGGAAAACAAGTCCAATGGGCATCTCCCGAACTAAAAAGGCTACGACAAAATTAACATGGCTCAGAGACGTCCAAAATTCGTAAAATAACTAGGCCTTCGAAAAAGAAAATTTTTCATAACCGGTTCTAAAGGCTACCCTCGACAAACTATAATCTCAGCTACCTACTTGGGGAAAAGGTTTCCGATAACACCGAAACCCCAAGACGCTTTAAAAAAAAGTAAGGCAAAGGCAAGGTTTGTTTGAACTTTCGAACATAGCCTACATTATTTTATGTTAAGGCGTTCCGACCTTTATGACTACAAGTAATAAAGCAAAGGGAAAATTTGAAAGCCAAGGGGAAAGAAAGCCTTATATATATAATCCTTTTACAAAGAGTAGAATGGCCTAATACAGAAATTTACAATGGCCAAAGCAGCCTAAAAATGATGCAAAAGCCAAAAACTAAAAACATCTAAAGGCCTAAGTGGCCCGGTCCTCATCAGGGGTAGCATCTTCATCCTCGGGAACTTCCCCACCTTCAGATTCGGTTAAGCTCTCGGAATCTTCCTCGGGAAAAGCCAGCTTCCGGGCCTTGGCTTCTTCTACCTTGGCATTCTCGATTTTTACCAGTATATCGAATCCCTGAACATGGACTCCCTTGAGGGCTTCCCTTCGAGCTTGCCACCTTGCATGATCCACCATGCTCCTGGCCTGTGCCTGAATAGCCTCGACATCAACCTTGAATTGGGCCACTTTAGCATCGGCCTTGGTATTGGCCACGACCACCTTATATTTGGCCGCCACGAGCTCCGTGGACAGGCTCTTTTGACCAAATTTAGCCGAGTTTAGCTGAGATTGGAGCTCCTTGATCCTCTTGTCCTACATCGAGGTCTTCTCTTTTGCAGCCCGAATCTGGGCCTCGGCCGACGCCAGTTATGCTTGGACAGATTCCTTTTCTGAGGTTATGAGATCCATGTTTTTCTTGAACTCCTCGGCCTTGGTTTGTATCGTGTCTACTTGCGCCTAGAGTTGGGGGATTTTTTCAAGCCTTTGTCGAACGTGCAGGATCGGATCGTTAGCCATTGAGTCGAGTTTGTCGTAACTATCTTCAAGTACTCGATTTACCTGTTCGACCCACTCGGAATGCTCCTTCCGAGCCGCTACTAACTCAGTCTAAAGTTTCTCACTCAAAAGCTTATAAGTATCCCTCTTTTCAGTAAGCTCCCAAACCTCAACCTCGTGTTGGGCTAACTCCTCCCGGATTCGGAGGTAAGTCTCATGGTGCAGTACTGAGGCATGCAAGCGTAAAGAAAGGTGTTAGAATTATTTGCAAATTCAAATTTAAAATAAATAATGAGGGGACACTCGAAGTTACCTGATTCAAAACCTGTTGGGCTTCGTTGAATAGGCAGCGCGTTTCCACCGCGTCCATCATGGCATGGTACTCTTCGGTCACCAAGAAACTAAGGCAGCTAGCAACCCCCACGGGGGCAGAGAAAACCCGGGCATCCTCCGGGACAGAGAAAACTACTGACCGTGTGCGGTCAGTGTTAACACTCGTGGTCGGGAATCGATCCACCAGCTTTGTGCTCGAAGAAAACCCAAGGGCCCCCGATTATGGTACCTTCTTTGGCACCGGCAAGTCACCAAGCCCGATGACATCTTCTGAGGCAGTGGACTCTAACCCGTCCAAGAAGTTATGGATATCAACTGCCCCGTGAGGCCCCTCGTAAGAACGACCTTCTAAAATACCAACCTCGCGTATCATGGCGTCTGAGAATTGAGGAGACCCGGTAAGGTTGATTTCCCCAAGATCGTCTCTCGGGGCACCTCTCTCTGCTCGAGAAGTGTCGGCCCCGGTCTCTCTCTCGACCTCCCTGTCCTGGGGAAAAGTAGTCGCACCCCGCTCTGCTTCGGAAATCCCGACCAATTCCTTCTCACAACCTCCCCAACTCGAGGAGAAGTGGTCCGCACCCGATCCACTAGCTCAGAATTATCTTCTTATTCTTCTTCGGACTCATCCCTCTATCGGTAGATCGAGTTCGATGGGAGGACGCTGGTACTTTCCTTAGCTTTACGCTCCAGCCTTTTCTTTAGTTTTTTCTTCTCCGAGTCTAGAGAGCTTGGGTCCCTTTTCCTTTTCTTCTCATCACCTTGCTTCGGAGCAGGGGACTCGAGAGGCACATCCTCACCCTCGGATGGAGGCCTCATAGCAGCATCCTTGGGGAGATCTACAAGAGAAAATAGAGCCGATAAGAATTCAACAACACAAGGAGAAAGCCAACATCTTATCAAACCAGAAAAGAAAACATACTATGATTACAAGCCTCCCACCGACCCTTCGATAATTCCATCCAAGCACACCCAGAATATGGTCTATGACACAAGGTCCTCGACCCATTCCTTGAGTCGAGGAACTACATCCAGGATCTGGGCCAGAACTGCAACACCAAACACACCGATAAGAAAAGAGATAAGAGTATAAACAATAGATAAAATCTTCAAGGAAAAATAGTAATTACGTTTCATGTTCCATTTCTCGAAAAATGACATGTCCTCGGTAGGATCAGGTCTGAAGTCTTTATTCGAACAAATCGGCCCATCCAACCTCGATCCCGAGCCTCATCTATACATGAGAACGGGGCCCTACTGGCCCGACGAGCAAGCTTGATTAACCCCCTCGATAGAGTCGGGGACTGTACAGGGGAATAAGATGAACAAGGGTGAAGGGACACCCCTCGATTTTATTTACGAAGAATCGAAGAAGAATCACTATTCTCTAGAAGAAGGGGTGAATTTGACCAAGAGTCACGTCGTACCTCTTGCAGAAGGCAATGATGATCTGGTCTAAGGAACCCAACATGAAGGGGTAAGTGTAAACATTTAAAAAACCCTCCACGTGGGTAGTGATTGACTCCTCATGCGAAGGAACCACCACATGCTTATTGTCCTAGTCCAAATCTTCTTTGACCTTGGTGAGGATATCATCGGTGATCGTACATATATACCTCGAGACTGGCTCGTATCGACCCGGTACCGAGGAAGTTTTTTTCGATCTTAAAATAAGCAATGGTCGGGCATCCTACAGGAACAAACTCTTCAGAGTGTGGTTTCGCCACAATCTCATCGCCGGCAGTTCATGATGAAGAGGCGGACTCCTTTTGCGGTACATTCTTAGAAGTTTTCGCCATTGTAGAACAGAAGAAAAGGAAATTAGGAAGGTCTGCTTAGCGGTTTGCTAAAAGTTTAAGAAATTTGGGTGTAAAAGTTGGAAAGCAATGGGATTTTTGAAGAACAAGAATATGAGGAGCTTTGAACGTAAAGTTTGAATGATGAAAGTTAGGATATTTACTGCTTACTAATGACGGTTCAAAACTCATAGTGGCCGTGAAACAACTAACATGTAGTTAATGCCTTGGTATCTCAATGACCGTATGTCACTTATGTTATGGTCCATCAGGACGGGATTCAGAAGTTCATATCGTTTCTCGTCATATTTTCTCCGAGAAACGAGGGGACTATATGTATACGGTCAAAACCGGGTTCGCCTCTTTTGTGACTAATCGAGACTAGAATATGATAGGTTAAAGTTCGACCTCGAAATCGAATTGAGGAGCAAAGTTATATTGTCAAGCTCGAGACCCCGGGACCGAACAAAATCGAGATCAGACGAGATCGAGGGAAATTTTCCAAGCCAAATAACAAAAGACCAAAATATCCGAGATCGATTGTTGATTATGGCAGAAATATCGACACGTATCAAGGATAGGCTGATTAATTAGCAAATCATGAGATTTTTTACCTTGTATAGAATTGTATCAAGAGTAGGACTCTCCTACTATATAAAGGGGTCTGATAATTTGTAACGGACATCACAATACGCAACACAAAATAATATAATGTTATTTCTAGCTTTTATCATCTTGTTATTTTGTTCATACATCAGTTGAAGCATCTCTTGGTTCAAGGGTGATCGAACTCGAGGGCCAAGGTTGTTCAATTTGCGTAGTTTGTGTTTATTCGTCGATTTCAATATTAATCTGCTTTCTTAATTTGTATTTGTATCAAGATATATCACGCATCCTTAAAACCACGTATAAATTCAATTGTTATCCGAATTTTAGGGTAAATACATTCACCTAGGCGATGGTGCACGAAGGGCCAATGAGCACTATTAAGTTCTTCTTTTCTTGCTCATTTTGCTAAAGAAAGAAAAGTAGACTGATTTACACTGCTTCATATTTATTTGAAATGAAAAACTTGGATATTAATTGGCGGAACTGATTGATTTGGGATTAAAAAAATTCGAGTTCCATTATTAGAAGCACAATCGTTGTACTTTGGAGAAATTGAATTTCGTCTGAAATTTGATTATGTTGGAAACACTAATACAAAACTGAATCCAAAGTTCGAAGGCGATTTAATATGATTACTAGGGCTTGGACCAGAAATTTCAAAGCGATTCTTTGAAGAAGAAGACTAGGGTCTTTTGATTTGGCTGCTAGGTCCTACAGATTGCGCGGTTTGATCAAAACTTGAGCCCATAACAAATGTTATGGACTACTTGTCTGCCTATCTCATTTTTCTAACAAATGTGATATCTGTGGCTTAAATTTCTCCCTCTCCTTTGGTCCTTGTGGTGTTTCGTCCTTTCTGATAGGCACATTTATTAAAAGTAACTCATCTCATAAAGATGTTTGTAGTATATTGTCGGTGTCATGCAACACTATACCAAGTTCCTAAACTCAAGATTGGTTTTGTGCACCCAAGATGGGATTGGGTTACAAATGCGTCGGGATCGGTACTGGGACTCGAACTCGAACTCGAGGTCCTAACAGGAGAAGTATTTTTCCAGTCTGTAAGATGCCCAAATATGACTAACAAAGCCGAGCATGAGGCCGTGATTGCAGATCTAAAGCTAGCACTAGAGTACAGAGCAGAATGAGTTGTCCTACGATGCGACTCAGATCGTTGTCAATCAAGTCACAGGGACTTTCCAAATCAAGGAACAAATATTGCAAAAATACCATGCCAAAATCTGCAAGTCATTAACCGAATTCGACGAATGCCAGCTCGACCAAATACCTCGAGCACAGAATATCAAAGCGGACGACCTTGGAAAATTGGTAGAGGCCACTAAAAACATAACCGGAGAAGGGAACGTGGTCACTCCCCTCCACTCGTCGACCGATCAAATCGAGGTAACGAACAATTTCATTTGGGTTTAACTGACTGTTTTTATAAGTGGAATAGAAGCAGGAGCAGTCGCCCAACTATGCGAATAGGGAACGATCGTCGTCAAAGAAAATCTGAAGATACCAAGAGATTATATAGACTGGGAATGGATCGCCATCCCAAAAAACATGTAAATCCCTCCGATATGTGTAAGCAAAGAATAAGTGCATGAAGCTCACCCTAAAATCATAAGTCTACACTGCAACAGTGAGCAAAATTTACTTCCATGTTATTTATCAATCCTTGCAATATTTCCTTTTTTGTTCCCCTCTTAACTTATTTCCATCTATCATGGAAATGACCTTTTGCTACAAAAGGAATGAATGATCACTTTTCACATTATTATTTATAATGATTCAATGTTTTGACAACATGAATCACTTGTGGATTAAGAACCACCTACTATGCTATAAGTGCAGACGTCAAAATATTTAATTAGTAATCTAAATGAGCTGCTACATAATTTTACATTCCTATAGATCTTATTTTATCCTTAAGGATAAGCGACGCTGCATCAACTACACAAGTTATATTCGACCTCGCCCGAATCAACATTCGGCCTCCTCGCTCAAATCTACATTCAGCCTCCTCGCCCGAATCTACATTCGGCCTCCACGCCCGAATCAACATTCGGCCTCCTTGCCTGAATCTACATTCGGCCTCCATGCCCGAATCTACATTCGTCCTCCTCGCCCGAATCAACATTCGGCCTCCTCGCCCGAATCTACATTCGGCCTTCTCGCCCGAATCTACATTCGGCCTCCATGCCCGAATCTACATTCGGCCTCCTCGCCCGAATCAACATTCGGCCTCCTCGCTCGAATCTACATTCGGCCTCCTCACTCGAATTAATATTCGGCCTCGCCCGCATCTACATTCGACCTCCTCACCCGAATCTACATTCGACCTCCTCACCCGAATCTACATTCGGCCTCCTCACACGAATCTGCATTCGGCCTCCTTTTTTGAATCTGCATTCGGCCTCCTCGCTCGAATCTACATTCGGCCTCCTCGCCCGAATTGACATTTGGTCGCCTTGAACGAATTAACATTCGACCTCACTCGAAAATAGAATCAGAAATAAGTAGAAAAGGTAGAATTCCAAGTCAAGGGGGCGCCTGATAAGGCATCTTACAAGGGACGAATCGCCCGTCCAAATCTCAGGACGCGGATGACATCTCCGATGTCGCCCTCCTTGCCAAAGATTCCATCCTGACCTCGTTGGCCTTCTCCAACTCTACCGCCTTCTCGACCAACTCATCACTCGAGTCATTGACCCAAGTCAAAATCTACTCAAATTTAGCCCGCAGGGATACCACTTGGACCCGAAGATCGACACCCTCAGCTGTGATCCTCACTATTCGACCTCCCCATCCAAATTTCTCGAACTACGATTAATGAAGTGCGCTCATCGATCTCGGCCAAAAGACGACCTCGATAAGCGGAGGGACTATCTATATGGGTCAAAATCTAATTAGAGAAATTCGGCATACGGAGACAACTGTCATGAGTAACCTGCAAATCGAATTGAGTTGTCTGGCCAAGGTGGAACACAGATCAATAAGGCCGAGGTCGAGCAATGACCAATAAGGCCGAGGTCGAGCAGTGATCAATAAGGCCGAGGTCAAGTAGTGATCAATACGACCAAAGTTGAGCAGTGATCAATAAGGCCGAGGTCGAGCAGTGATCATCAACAAGGCCGAGGTCGAGCAGTACAGATAGATGTAACATATAGTTTTGCTTTGGAATCTTCAAAGGGAATATTCTACTGAATACTCCCTCTAATTGTACTTTTCTAGGGATATCCCTTATAAAGGAGAGTGAAGACTTCTCTAGAGGAGGGGGTCAGACTCTCTATCTCTAGATCTAAATAAAAAGAATACATCTCTCTAAAGAGATTATATGATCTGTGATCCCACACTCCTTATCAGATCTGAAAATGGTCCTAAATTTTTGGTATTTGTCTGTCATTCATCTTTATCAAATGAAAGATGATCCACCTCACTCAATATTGGGTGAATCTTCTCCTTTATTTATATTTTATCGTCATTTAATGTTATTTAATGCATGACGGCCATAACTACTGCCAACATTTATACTCAACTATATTTTGTTATTCATGTTATCCATCTCAGATCTAAAATTAATTATCCTTAACTAGTATTTACCCTCTATTTTACTTATTAATTCGTTTCAAGAAAAAGTTTAACACTTTTTTAGTCAAACAAGTAGAGGATTAATTTACATGCAAGAAACATAGAAACAATCATAACACATAGACATTCCAAAGTTCGATTTAAACAAATCATAGGTCATACAGAGGCAACATGAGAAGTGACAATCACTCACATATTGGAATTTGGAAGAAATTTGACATTCGTTCCAAACGGCCTATGTATTTCTATTTATCAATGCGGCTCAAATAAATTGGTGGCCTCAAGCAAATCTTATAAAGAGGCCTTAAGCATTTTTGCAAAAAGAAAAAAATACGTATATACCTTTATTTAAAGTAAATTTCTAATTTTTTTAAGATGCAATGTTGTTACTAAGTTTTTATAATCAATTCTCTTTATATTCTTTTCAGTAGACAATTTATCCAATTCATTTTTCTTAAGACATTGTTTAAACATCTCATTTTGAGATTGTATTGTAGTTCATTTCTTCTACTCTTTTTTCTTTTCTTTTTTTTCTTTTTGTGTGTTTTGAATAATCTATATTGTTTAGTTGACACATTTGAATTCTAATATTCAATGAAAAGCAATATACACCTATAAGTTAAATCTTTCAGTGCTAAAATTTAATAATATGATAGGAGAAAGTTTAAATAATATAACCTGATTCTAAAAGTTAATAACATGATATCACTACAAATTTTTACTAATTCAGTTCGCTTGTTGAAAACTTTAAAAAATGAATGTACAATTGAATTTATCCAATGCCCTTGCCCTTTGATAGAATAGATAGCTTAATAGAAAGAAGAAGAAAAAAGCACGCGGTACAAGTTTTATTATGAAAAAGGAAAGAAATGTTTTAATTGTCACCATAAACCACATAAGTAAATGGTTCTCTTTCATTTTTATAGTAAAAATCTTGTATTTTCTTACCACATAATAGTCAACGGTAATTTGTTAAAAAATCTTAACTATAAAAACTACACTATTAATAAAAAGGGGGCCTCAAAAGCTAGGGGGCCTAAAGCCTTTGCTGGCTTGACCCTCCAGCCGACGCTGCTATTGATGACTAGCTTTACTAGATATACGGGAAAAATCGTTCAAAAAAATTGATTAAAATTAGTCGGTAATAATCAATAACCGTTCAAAATGTGACCATTGTCGGAAGGGTATACTGACCAAAGTTGGTTGGAAATTACCGACCAATATTGGTCGGTATGCTCTACACGACCATCTGACAATGTAATTGGCTTAACGACCAAAATTGGTCGGAATATTATTTTATTAATTTAATTTTACCGATCAAACTTGATCGGCGTATTAAATTTTTTTATAAATCATTAAAATTTAAAAAAAACGATCAACTTTCGTCGGTATTTGAAAATATATTTTATTTTAAATAATTAAAATGTAAAAATAAACGACCAAAATTGATCAGTAAACTGACCATGTAGGCAAAAAATCGACCAAACTTGGTCGATAATGTTGAATTCTGGGAATTCATGGTACATTAACCGACCAATAATGGTCGGTAATGTGCAATTTAATTTTTTTTATTAGTAACCGACCAAGATTGGTCAATTTTCTGGGATTAATTTTGGCAGAAAATGCTTGTTTTGGTAGCTACACCACCTGCCAAATAAAAACAACATAGCAATACCCCATATACAAATCTAATAACCACCAAATCACCACATACAACCCCTTATTCACCATATCCAACCAAAAACCCAACAACAACAATTAGAACAACCAAACATCTAATTAATACTTTAAAACTGACAAATTAAAGTTCAATTGAACATCACAATCCAAAACTAAGCAAAAACTAATTACAAAAAGTTCAAAATTGTTCAATCTAATTCAAAACTGGTTCTATTAGTCTAGATCAAAGTATACCAAAGTATTGGTCAAGGGGTATTTTCTACAACATCATCATCACCGTCTGATGAACTTTCATCTACAAGACGATATAGAGAACGATCTTGTAGAGGACAGGAAAAACGATCACGGGGAGGACGGGAAAAACGATCACGGGGAGGACGGAGGAAAGGTCACGAGGAGGACGGGAGGAACGATCACGTGGAGGTCGAGCGACAAATCACGAGACTGGGCAACGTAAAATCTCCAGTAGATAGGAGATGTCACGACCCAAATCCTAACTCAGGCCGCGATGGCGCCCAACACCGCAGTCAGGCAAGCCAACCATTATCTACTAGTGATTTCAGGTAGCTTACCAAAAACATTTTTCAACACTTGCTTAACTTAGTTTTTCATACATTAAGTAGAAACAGATAACTTAGGAAAATTTTATACAAAATAAATAATCATGAAGTAAAAATTAACGATTACAACCCAAAATAAAGTCTACTAGCGTGTGAGTGCCAGGAACTAGTATCACAAGTCTACAGGCATCTATTAGAATAATATCAAAAGATTGAAAGTATGTCCTACTGTCTAAGTACGTATAGACAGAAACAAAAGAATAGCTCCAAAGTGCTGCTGGAAATCGCCAAGAAGAGCAGCTCATTGTGAAGCCTCGACCAGTAAAACTCAGGAACGAGCTCCGTACTGGAACCCAGATGCACCTGCCTCAGAACCTGTACAATTAAGTACAGAGCGTAGCATGAGTACATAAATAATATGTACCCATTAAGTATCCCGCCTAATCTCTAAGAAGTAGTGACGAGAGGTCGACTTGACACTTACTAGGGTCCAAACAGTATATTTAGGTGATAATTTAAAAAAGCGCAGCAAGTGAGCATGGATTGTAAGAAAATAAATATCGAATCGTAATAAAATCCAAATACATAGTGAAGCATCAATTTACAAGTTTTCAGTTCGATCTTCCAGGATAATTCACAGCTCAACAGTCATAAACAATATCAGGCAAATAGTATGCGCATAGTGGAATAAGGACACCCAGCCTGGGCCAACATAATAATAATAATTGTGCACTGCCAAAGGGTCGAACGGCGCGAACCATAGGTGCATCAACCTGCCGTGGCGTACGGCTCGCTCCCATGAGAATAAGGGAAAGAATCACCCCGCTCGTGGAATATAAATTGCAAAGCGGTCGCATGAAAACACAACATCTTTCTTTCAATTCTTTTCAAATAACAAATTCCTTTAAAACATCAAATTCTCGATTTTCTTAAAACAAAGTTGCATACAATAAAGTTACAAAGCATATGACTCAAGTTAATAGAATTCACATGGAATGGTGTGGGCCTAACTACCCGGACATAAAAATAATAGTCACTACGCACGGGCTCTCGTCACCTCGCACGTACGTAGTCCCCCCACAACAATAACACGTAATCATTTAATTCACCTATGGGGAAAATTCCCTCATACAAGGTTAAAAAGGAGACTTACCTCGTGTCAAGCCTACTTTCCGGGTCAAGAACGCGCCCGAAACTCCAAATACGTCGCCCAAGGACTAGAAACTAGTCAAATATTGCATAAATAAATCAATCTATACTCAAAAGTATGAAATTTCCCTATTTAAATGATTATTTCAACCTAAATTGCAAAATCTCAAAATACGCCCCTGGACCTACATGCTCGGATTCCGGAAATTTTTGAAGGAAACTATCACCCATGACCTAAGGATCAATATTATATAGTTTTTGTTTGATTCCTCAACAAATTTCTTGGTAATTTTTCCCATTTTTGTCTAAAACGTAGGTTTTTACTCTAACCCATGGTTTCAACTAATTGCGGTGTTAATCTACCCAACAATTCAAGTAATAAGCCAGATTCATAGTAGGAATTACTTACCTCACAGTAGGTAGGTTGAATAGCCTCCTTGCATGCTCTCAAAATTGCCCAAGAATGAAAAAAATTGTTCAAAGATGGCTAAGTTCCGTGTTTAAAACGAAGTGCACTGCCTACAGGCTTTTCGCACCTGCGAGACTGGGACCGCATCTGAGAGAAAAATCTAGCACCTGCGGAGGAGGGGAAGGGGGCCTGGTTTTTCACCTACGGAGCAAAGTCCGCACCGCGGCTCCGCTTCTACGGAAAGGGGTCCGCACCTGCGAAAATTGGCAACTCCCTCAGGAGTCGCACCTGCGAGACTGGGACCGCAGGAGCGGTCTCGCACCTGCGACTTGACCTCCGCAGGTGCGGTCGCACCAGATCTGGTGCACTAGCAGTCATTTTAGGCTGGTTTTTGCCTCGCTCGACGCCCGAATGGCATCTGGGCCCACCCGAGACCTCGTCCAAATATACCAACAAGTTCTAAATCATTATATGGACTCGCTCGAGCCTTCAGAATGCCCGTAACAACGCTAAATCTAAAAATCATATCCCAAAACCTATTGGATCAAACTTAAGAACTTCAAGTTCTTTGAATTCGCTAACAATACGTCGAACCTATCTATACTACTCGGAATGACACCAAATTTTACAAACAAGTCATAAATGACATAACAGAACTATTCCCGGTCTCGGAATTCGGCTCGGACCTCGATAATAGTAAAACACGTACCAAACCTTAATTTGAACTTAAAGAGATTCTTATTTCACTATTTGGCGCTGAAACACTCCCGGGTCATCCAAAACCCGTTCTGAACACACGCCTAAGTCCGAAATCATCATAAGAACCTACCGTAATCTTCGAATCTCGATTCTGGGGCCGTTTACTAAAAATGTTGACTGAAGTCAAATTTGGCCTTTAAGACCAACCTTAAGGAACTAAGTGTTCCTATACTACTCCAAACTCCTCCAAACCTCGAACCACCCGTCCCCGCAAGTTATAAATCAGTAAAATCAACTACGGGGAGTCTCATTTAGGGGAACGGGGTCCTAGAACACAAAACAACCGGTCGGGTTGTTACATTCTCCGCCTCTCAAACAAACGTTCATCCTCAAACAGGTCTAGAATCATACCTGGAGTGCTGAATAAATGTGGAAATATGCTCTGCATGTCCTCCTCGAACTCTCAAGTCGCCTTCTCGACTGGACCTTTACGGCGGAAACCCTCTTGGACCTCAACTGGCGATCCTTCCTGCCAATGATAACAATTGGCTCCTCCTCATAACCCAACCTCTCATCTAGTTGAATGGTATTGAAATCTACCACGTGAGGGAAGTCGGCGTGATACCTCCGGAGCTTGGACACATGAAAGACCAGATGAACCCCTGATAAACTGGGAGGTAAAGCAAGCTCATAAGCAACCTCCCCAACTCATCTACACACCTCGAATGGGCCTATATACCTCGTGCTCAGCTTACCCTTCTTCCCAAACATAATACCCTTAATCGGCGAGACCTTCAACAGAACCTTCTCGCCCTCCATAAATGATACATCACGCGCCTTCTGATCCGCGTAAGTCTTCTTTCTGGACTGTGTTGTGCGAAGTCTCTCCTGAATCAACTTCACCTTCTCCAAAGCATCCTTCACCCGATCGGTGCCATATAGCTTAGCCTCGCCAGGCTCAAACCACCCGATGGGAGATCAACATCGCCGACCATACAAGGCCTCAAATGGAGCCATCTCAATGCTGGACTGATAAGTATTATTATAAGCAAACTCGGCTAAAGGCAAGAACTGGTCCCACTGTCCTCCAAAGTCAATCACACATGCTCTGAGCATGTCCTCCAATATCTGAACTGTCCGCTCCAACTGCCCGTCGATCTGAGGGTGAAATGCTGTGTTGAGCTCTACTCGGGTGCCTAACTCACTCTGTACGGCTCTCCAGAAGTGCAAGGTGAACTGAGGACCTCGATCTGATATAATGGACACTAGGCACACCGTGCAACCGAACTATCTCCTGAATGTAGATCTGGGACAACCTCTCAGAAGTGTAAGTGGTAGCTACTAGAATGAAATGTGCCTACTTGGTCAACCTGTCCACAATAACCCAAACTGCATCAACCTTCCGCAAGGTCCGAGGCAACCTAACTACGAAGTATATAGTGATGCGCTCCCATTTCTACTCAGGTATAGGAATCTGCTGAAGTAGGCCTCCTGGCCTCTGGTGCTCATATTTAACCTGCTGGCAATTTAGACATCTGGCAACATACTCCACTATGTCTTTCTTCATCCGTCTCTACCAATAGTGTTGCCTCAGGTCCCGATACATCTTCGTAGCACCAGGATGCATAGAGTACCGTGACCTGTGAGCCTTCTCTAGAATCCTCTCCCTCAGGCCATCAATATTAGGGACACATAACTGACCCTGAAGTCTCACCATCCTCGCCAATAAAAACCTCCTTGGCACCAACCGCAGATCATCATACTTCTGAGTCTTGATCTCCCCCAATAATGAAGACTGAGCCATCACACATGCAAGAACCCGGCTGGGCTCGGAAAGGTCCAACCTCACCAGGCGATTAGCCAAGGACTGAATGTACAAAGCTAGAGGTATCTCCTATGCTGAAATGAAAGCCAAACTACCCATACTCTCCACCTTCCTGCTTATGGCATCTTCCACCACGTTCGCTTTGCCCGGATGATAAAGAATGGTGATGTCATAATCCTTTAGCAATTCAAGCTACCTGCGCTGCCTCAAATTGAGATCTCTCTGCTTGAACAAGTGCTGCAAACTGCGGTGATCTGTATAAACCTCACAAGGCACCCTATACAAGTAATGCCTCCAAATCTTAAGAGCATGAACAATCGCCGCCAACTGATGATCGTGCACAGGGTAATTCTTCTCATGAACTTTCAGCTTCCGTGAAGCATATGCAATAACTCGACCTTCCTGCATCAACACACAACCCAAACCAATGCGTGAAGCGTCGCAATAAACCATATACATCCTAAAACCGGAAGGCAACACTAGAACTAGTGCTGAGGTTAATGCTGTCTTGAGCTTCTGAAAGCTCGCCTCACACTCGTCGGACCATCGAAATGGGGCATTCATCTGGGTCAATCTAGTCAGATGGGATGCAATAGATGAAAATCCCTCCACAAATCAGCGATAATAACCCGCTAGACCCAAGAAGCTCCTGATATTTGTAGCTGAAGTAGAGCGTAGCCAACTCTGAACTGCCTCAATCTTCTTAGGATCAACCTTGATACCTTCTCCGGACACCACATTCCCTAAGAATGCCACAGAATCCAACCAAAATTCACACTTGGAGAACTTAGCATACAGCTTCTGTTCCCGCAAAGTCTGAACCACAACCCTCAAATGTTGCTCGTGCTCCCCCAGGTTGCGTGAGTAAATCAAAATGTCATCAATGAAGAAGATGACAAGAATCAATATAAGGCCTGAACACCCTGTTCATCAAGTCCATAAATGTTGTTGGGGCATTAGTCAAGCCAAAGGATATCACCAGGAACTCATAGTGACCATATCTCGTATGAAATGCAGTCTTCGGAACATCCGAGTCCCGAATCTTCAGATGATGGTACCCCGATATTAAGTCAATCTTAGAAAACACCCGAGCACCCTGCAACTGGTCAAACAAATCATCGATACGTGGCAACGGGTACTTATTCTTGATGGTGACCTTGTTCAAATGGCGGTAGTCAATACACATCCGCATAGTCCCATCCTTCTTCTTCACAAATAGCACTGGAGAACCCCAAGGCGATACGCTCGGTATGATAAACCCCTTAGCCAATAACTCATCGAGTTGTTCTTTCAATTCCTTCGAAGCTATACGATAAGGGGGAATAGATATGGGTTGGGTGCCCGGAGCTAAGTCAATGCAGAAATCAATGTCACGATCCGATGGCATGCTTGGAAGATCTAAAGGGAATACATCATCAAACTCCCGAACCACTAGCATTGAATCAATCGTTGAAGACACGGCGGTGGCGTCCCGCACATACGCAAGATAAGCCAAACAACCCTTCTCGACCATATGTCGAGCCTTCAGGAAAGAAACGACCCGACTAGCGATACTAACTGAGGAACCTCTCCACTCCAATCTCGGCAACTCGGGCATGGCTAGAGTAACAGTCTTGGCATGGAAATCTAGAATGGCATGATACGGTGACAGCCAATCCATGCCCAGGATGACCTCAAAATAGACCATATCGAGCAACAAGAGGTCTGTTCTGGTCTCGAACCCACAAAATATAACCACACAGGACCGACAAATCCAGTCCACAACCACAGAATCTCCCACAGGAGTGGACACATAAACATGAGTACCCAAGGACTCACGAGGAATATCCAGGGAAGGAGCAAATAAGGTTGATACATATGAATAAGTGGATCCTGGATCGAATAATACCGATGCATCTCTCCGCATACTGAAATAATACCTGTGAGCATGGCATCTGAGGCCACTGCATCTGATCTAGCCGAAATAGCATAGAATCTGGCTAGAGCGCCGGATGACTAACCTCCACCGAAATAAATAGGAGCTGACTGGGCTCCCCTTGCCTGGCCTCCACCTCTGGGACGACCCCTACCAGCCTACCCTTCACCTCTGGGTGACCGAACCACTGGTGCTGACTTCATAGGCCGGTGACCCTACTGCACTGCCTTGCCCCAAAGCCTGGGACAATGCCTCTTCATGTGACCTGGATCCCCACACTTATAACAACCTCCCGGCACCATGGCCTGCTGCCCTGAAGAAGAACCCTGAATAGCGGGAGGACGGTAGGAACTCTCTGGCATAACACTAAAATAAGGACTGGTAGACCCCTGATGACCAGAATACCCACTAGAGGAACCCTGAATAGCTGGCGGGCGGTAAGAACTCTCCGGCATGGCGCTGAAATAAGGCCTCGCTGGAACACCTCGTGGAGGTGGTGGTGCTGAATATGGGGGCCTACTAGGCTGGCCCCTACCAAACTGACCTCTGCCCCTAGCTGGAGCACCTCTGAAATCCCTGGAAAATCTAGCCCTCTTATCCTGCTGACCCTGCTCTCTGCTCCTCGACCGATGACCCTCGATCCTTGCGAGCAATCTCTACCACTAGTTGATAATGAGTCCCCATCTCCACCTCTCGGGCCATGTTGGCCCTAATACCTGGATGCAACCCAGCTACAAATCTCTGCACTCTCTATGCATCAGTAGGAAGTATCATGAGTGCGTGACGAGACAGCTCAGAAAACCTAGCCTCGTAGTCGGTTACTAACATCTGACCCTGCTCCAGCTGCTCAAACTGATACCGCAGCTCTTCCCTCGTAGAGGGTGGAATATATATGTCTAGGAATAACTGAGTGAACTGCTCCCAAGTGATTGGAGGGGAATCTGCCGGTCTGCCAAGAATATAGGATTGCCACCATCTACAAGCCCTGACTCTAGCTGAAAAGTAGTGAAGTCAACTCCATGAGACTCCAGTATCCTCATGTTGTGCAGTTTGTCCCTACACCTATCAATAAAGTCATGTGCGTCCTCATGACGCTCACCTCCGTAGACAGGAGGGTGCAATCTGGTCCATCTGTCTAATAACTTCTGCGGATCGACGTTCGCAGCTGGTCTGGGCACAGGAGTTGTTGCTGCTACTGGCTGAACCCCGCCCACGGGCAGTGTACCTGGGGTCTGATATACTATTGTTGCATATCCAGCGGCCTGTGCAGTAGGGTCTGCTCTCCCCCTCCCGCCTGAGATGTGGCCGGATCTGCTAGAAATAAACCAGCCTGAGTCATGATGTCCATGAACCGCATCATACGGCACATGACCTCCTAAAATCCTGGCGCTGTCATAAAATCCAAAGGGGAAGGATCTGTTGTGGGAACCTCGCCCTGCTCCTCAGTGATGGGATCCTCTACTGGATCTGCTGGGGGTGCGATTGGTAGAGTCCTGGGAGGCCCTCGTCCCCTACCTCGGGCCTGTGTCCTCCTACCGGCGCTGCCACGACCTCGGATGACGAGGGTAGCGGCCCCTCCTGGGTCCGGAACATCAGCTGCTCGCGTCCTCACCCATCTGTGAGAGAATATAAGAATGAGATTTAATATACCATCAACTGCACAATAGAAGGTGAATAAAGAGAGATTTCCTAACACCCTATAGCCTCTCGAAGATAAATACACACGTCTCCGTATCGATCAACAGGACTCTATTGGGTTTGCCCGTAACTTGTGAGACCTACGTGAACCTAGAGTTCTGATACCATGTTGTCACGACCCAAATCCTAACTCAGGTCGTGACGGCGCCCAACACTGTCGTCAGGCAAGCCAACCATTATCTACTAGTGATTTCAGGTAGTTTCCAAAAACATTTTTCAACACTTGCTTAACTTAGTTTTTGAGACATTAAGTAGAAACGGATAACTTAGGCAAATTTTATGCAAAATAAATATCATGAAGTCATAATTAACGTTTACAACCCAAAATAAAATCTACTAGCGTGTGAGTGTCAGGAACTAGTGTCACAAGTCTACAGGCATCTAGTAGAATAATATCAAAAGAATGAAAGTTTGTCCTACTGTTTGAATACGTATAGACAGAAATAACAAAATAATAGCTCCAAAGTGCTACTGGAAATCGCCAAGAAGAGCAACTCACCGTGAAGCCTTGACCAATAAAACTCAGGAACGAGCTCCGGACTGGAACCAAGATGCACATGCCTCAGAACCTGTACAATTAAGTACAGAGCGTAGCATGAGTACATAAACAATATGTACCCAGTAAGTATCCCGCCTAATCTCGAAGAAGTAGTGACGAGAGGTCGACTTGACACTTACTAAGGTCCAAACAGTATATGTAGGTGATAGTTTAAAAGAGTACAACAAGTGAGCATGGATAGTAAGAAAATAAATATCAAATCGTAATAAAATCCAAATACGTAGTGAAGCATCAATTTACAAGTTTTCAGTTCGATCTTCCAGGATAATTCACAGCTCAACAGTCATAAACAATATCAGGCAAATAGCATGCGCATAGTGGAATAAGAACATCCGGCATGGGCCAACATAATAATAATAATTGTGCACTGCCGAAGGGTCAAACAACGTGAACCATAGATGCGTCTATCCACCTGCCGTGGCGTACAACCCGCTCCCATGAGAGTAGGGGAAAGAATCACTCCGCTCGCGGAATATAAATTGCGAAGCGGTCGCATGCAAACACAACATCTTTCTTTCAATTCTTTTCAAATAACAAATTCCTTTAAAACATCAAATTCTCGGTTTTCTTAAAACAAAGTTGCATACGATGAAGTTACGAAGCATATGACTCAAGTTAATGGAATTCACATGGTATGGTGTGGGCCAAACTACCCGGACATAACAATAATAGTCACTACGCACAGGCTCACGTCACCTCGCACGTACGTAGTCCCCCCACAACAATAACACGTAATCATTTAATTCACCTATGGGAAAAATTCCCTCTTACAAGGTTAGAAAGGAGACTTACCTCGTGTCAAGCCTACTTTCCGGGTCAAGAACGCACCCGAAACTCCAAATACGTCGCCCAAGGACTCGAAACTAGTCAAATATTGCATAAATAAATTAATCTATACTCAAAAGTATGAAATTTCCCTATTTAAATGATTATTTCAACCTAAATTGCAAAATCCCAAAATACGCCCCCCGGGACCACATGCTCGGATTCCGGAAATTTTTGAAGGAAACTATCACCCATGACCTAAGGATCAATATTATATAGTTTTTGTTTGATTCCTCAACAAATTTCTTTGTAATTTTTCCCATTTTTGTCAAAAACCTAGGATTTTACTCTAACCCATGGTTTCAAATAATTGTGGTGTTAATCTACCTAACAATTCAAGTAGTAATCTAAGTTCATAATAGGAATTACTTACCCCGCAGTAGCTAGGTCGAATACCCTCCTTGCATGCTCTCAAAATCTCCCAAGAATGAAGAGAAGTATTCAAAAATGGCTAAGTTCCGTGTTTAAAACGAAGTGCACTACCTACATGCTTTTTGCACCTGCGGGTCGAGGACCGCACCTGCGGTCTCGCATCTGCGAGAAAAATCTTGCACCTGCGGAGGAGGGGAAGGGGGCCCGATTTTGCACCTGCGGAGCGAAGTCCGCACCTGCGGCTCCATTTCTGCGGAAAGGGGTCCGCACCTGAGGAAATTGGCAACTCCCTCAGAAGTTGCACCTGCGAGACTGGGACCACAAAAGCGGTCTTGCACCTGCGATTTGACCTCCCAGGTGCGGTCGCACCAGATCTGGTGCACCAGCAGTCATTTTAGGCTGGTTTTTGCCTCGCTCGATGCTCGAATGGCATCTGGGCCCACCCGAGACCCCTTCCCAATATACCAAAAAGTCCTAAATCATAATACAAACTCGCTCAAGCCTTCGGAACGTCCGTAACAGCGCTAAATCTAAAAATCATACCCCAAAACCTATTGGATCAAACTTAAGAACTTTAAGTTCTTTGAATTCGCTAACAATACGTCGAACCTATCTATACTACTCGGAATAATGCAAATTGTTCCAAACCTCAATATGAACTTAAGGACATTCTTATTTCACTATTTGGTGTCGAAACTCTCCGGGTCATCCAAAACCCGTTCCGAACACACGCTCAAGTCCGATATCATCATATGAACCTACCAGAATCTTTGAATCTCGATTCTGAGGTCGTTTACTGAAAAAGTTGACTGAAGTCAAACTTGGCCTTTAAGTCCAACCTTAAGAAACTAAGTGTTCCTATACTACTCCAAACTCCTCCAAACCTCGAACCACCCGTCCCCGCAAGTCATAAATCAGTAAAAGCAACTACGGGGAGTATCATTTAGGGGCACGGGGTCCTAGAACACAAAACAACCGGTCGGGTCATTACAAGAGACTTCTGATATGAGCTTGCATACCAAGAAATTGAGAATCTCTAAGCCTTTCTCTTTCCTGGCCGCTTCTGGATCAGATGTAAGCTTTGTCACTGTCTCCCGCATAGCCGAGAGGCTCTCCCTATTAAGTTCCTCGCCTTGCGAGGAAGTCCCTATTTCTTGCATTTCACACCTATAGTGATGGAATTTTTTCATAGGAAGCTCGTATACCTTCTCCCATTTTGGAATGCCAACAGCCTCCAACCATATTCTTTCAGCATCCTCGTCCGAAGGTTGGCTTGGCTCGCCCGATTCACCAGATGGCTAACTTTGAATGAATTCCTCCACGTTACTTTGGTAGCGACTCTACATTATTTTAAATTAAATTAGTATTTACAAATTCTTATAAAATTAAATGATAACACTTAAAGAAAATTGAAAGTTTACATATGCAGTCTCTGCCCTCGACCCACCTATCTCCATCCCCCTCTTTCTTCTTCTTTATAATATGTGTCTCCTTGAATAGCTCATCATGGCTCATTGGACACACATACTTCTTTTCATGAAAATAAATTAATTTAGTAAATAAATAGAATTGATATACTTAGAAAAGTAAAATAATTTAAGCAATTACTAATCTTCTTTTTATTGTCCCCACACTGATAGCACCCTAGTGTGCAAGGAGCCTTCCTTTTCGGATGAGCGAGTTTTTTTTTCCTTTTTCTCTCTTTTCTCAGAAATCCGCGGTATGCCATTTCCTTAACAAATCATTCCATAAATGCTCAATACACCAGTCAGGCCTTTTGTTCTTCTTTCTAGCATCCGAGAAATGATCCGCCAATCTCTTGCGAGTTTTATGATGAAAATTTGCATCCACTTCCATGTTATAGCGGTCTTCCCATACACACTTGTTCTGCATTTCAAAATTTAAATATTAGATGAAAACATCATAAATATAAATTATTAAACTGCTTAAAAGAACATTTATACCTTAAACTGATTAAAAATTTGCTCCTTCAGTGAGAATGGGAAATCAGTTCAAGTCGCATAAGGGCCATCATAAAGCTTTTGATGGCAATGGTGATTATCTTCGTAGTCTGCTTACCCAACTTGAACCTGCAATGTAACAATAAATTTATACATTAATATATTAGTAAAAACATTATAAAATAATAGACGCAAAAATAACAAATAACTCTTACCTGTCACCCTCAGGGACTATGATGATCCTGCCATAGCACGGTCATAATGCACTACCTCTGGATCATCATCCTCAGCATGTGTATCAAAAGCATATGTAGACGTTGTAGGGGTCTCAGAGCTACTCTCTCGCAGGTGAAGGCCTAGAATGGATGGAGTCGATGATGAAGATGGATGTGATCCCTGTGACTGCGACGTAGCTGGATGCGATCCATGTGGCTGTGATACTGATGTCTTTGACCCGAGTGACTGTGATATAGCTGGATGTGATCCATATGACTGTGATACAGATGGATGTGACACGTGTGGCTGTGATATGGATGGATTTGATTCATGTGGTTGTGATGCAGATGGTGCGATTCACGTGGTTGTGAGGCAGCTGCACTGTATGTCGGACGTATAGTCTTATGGCCCTGTGACAGAAAACTTGGTGTCTGGATGAAGGTGTAGGCCTCGTGATGCTCTGGCATCTCAGTATAGTCGTGTGGTGGATGATAAGACATAGGCATCTCTGAAGAGGGTGGAAAAGAGGGAGTATTATTATCTACCCTCCTCTTTCCCTTCCTAGCCTTTTCCCGACCCGGAGAACTAGTAGGGTCATTGTTACCTTGACCCTTGCCTGCCATCTGCATAATATAATATATATTTAGATTGAAACATATAAGAAACTAGTTATAAAACGAGAGTGCTTTAAAAAACCAACTTGTTAATCCTCGTCGACCTATTGTTCCTCGTCAGTGAATTTTTCGTCCTCAGTTGTTTGAATTTCATCAGTTGATTTCCTGTCCTCATTTTCTATAATTGTTACTTCATTTACATTAACTTCTTCCAATATGCGTTCAGGATGTTCCAAATCATTTTCTACTGATCGTCCAGATGAACACTGGAGATATCATTTTGATATGAAACATCTAACACATTCTCGACTTGCACCCTACCTACATGCTTTGTTTTTGTTACAACCCACCAATCGGTCTTATTCCGCCGCAATGGATAAGGAGCATAATACACTTGCCTAACGTTATGTGAAATTATGAAAGGATTATAGTGATCATATTCCCCCGTATGATTAACCTCAATTATGTTTTATTGGTGGTGTACTCTTGTACCTCTTGCTGGATTTGAGTCAAAGCAGTTTCATCTAAAGAGTATCAATTTCTTATATGACCAACATGTATATTCTAGTTGTAATATTTCTTTGACCACGCCATAATAATCAATATCTCCAACTTGGTTGCCATAATTAAGTACATGAGTAATTTCACACACACATACACATACACTATATTGTAATTGATGAACAATCACATACATTACTATGTACGAAAAATTTATCAATTGATAAACCAATATTATTCTATTTAAATATGTTTAGTCGTTTGACCTATTAAATCGTTTACTTAATGCTAATTACTTCTTTCGTTTCTTTAATTTGTGATCCATATATACATGTCAAAGATGTTTAGTATTAATTCTTCTATATTTCATTCATTCATCACTAATAATTCATGACATAGATTAATCGATATAGGTTGAGACGTTTTATTTTTAATATTTATTAATATAGGTCGAAAAGTTTTGTTTTTAATATTCATCGATGAATCTAAGTAAGTTATAAGTCGGTGAGTCAATTTACAAATAGATATATTTGATGATGATCAATAATATATACTAATTATACCATTCCTTCTTCATAAGTCTATCCCCAGAAGAATCCGGCCCTGTGGTCCTAGCGCTTCGTGTTCTTATATATATGCGGCTAGACCTATATATACACACACACACACTTCATTGTACTACTTTTAACTATATAGCATATTATAGTATATGTTAGTGTATTTATTATTTGTATTACAAAATAAAGTGTTAACAGATTACATTTGTATTATTTAGATAGTAAATATTAATGTGATTCAAAAGTTTTACCATGTGACCTATTAACTCATTTACTTAGTGCTCATAGCTTCTTTCGTTTCTTTAATTTGTGATCCATATATACATGTCAAATATGTTTAGCATTAATTCTTCTATATTTTATACCTTCATCACTGATAATGCATGACATAGATTAATCGGTATAGGTCGAGACGTTTTATTTTTAATATTCATCGATATAGGTCGAAACGTATTATTTTTAATGTTCATCGATGCATTTAAGTAAGTCATAAGTTGATGAATCAATTTACAAATAGATATATTTGATGATGATCAATTATATATACTAATTAGATTATTGCTTCTTCACAAGCCTATCCCCAAAAGAACCCGACCCTGTGGCCCTAGCGCTTCGTGTCCTTATATATATGCGGCTATACATATACACACACACATACACTTCCTTATACTACTTTAACTATATATAGCTTGTTATAGTATATGTTAGTGCATTCATTATTTGTATTACAAAATAAAGTGTTAACAAATTACATTTATATTATTTAGATAGTAAATATTAGAGTGATTCAAAATTTTAAACATGTTTAACCTAATAACCGACCAAAGTACCCACCTACTTTGATCGGTTATTTTTCAGGAAATAACATGTACCGGCCAAAGTTGGTCGGTGAAAGCTTCCCCTGCAGTAACCAACCGACTTTGGTCGGTAAACTTAAATATAAATTCTATAAATTTTATAAAATATTTTAAATAATAATATAATTATTAAAATTTAAAAAAGTGGGTCCACATTACCGATCACTGTTGGTTGGTAATCAAAAAGCTGCTTTGTCTAAGTAAGTCTTACCACTGCGGTCAAATTTTTTACCAATATATCGATCAACTTTGGTTGGTATGTAATTTTTTTTTTTTAAATTTAGTTTCCGTCCATTTTGGACGGTTTATTAGTCACTTTTGTTGACCGACCAACATTGATCAGTATGACTTGGTCGGTTTTTCCGTAATTTCTAGCAGTGTAGAATCATTCTAGTTACGAACATAAATTATTGTATTCAAGATTTGTTATGAAACAATAAAAGAAGAAGAATAATATTGCAGAGAAAGAGAGAGGAAATTCTTATTGAATTTTGGGATGATTTACAATGAGCTAAGACCCCTCTATTTATAGAGGGAAAATGGCTTAGCCACAAAGTAGAAGTCTCTAAAAGATAGACATTCACTTTAAATAGATTTATATTTATAACACTCATCCTTGAATGTCTATTCAATAAATAATGTGTCTCGTTAAAACCTTAACTAAAATAAAACCCAATGGGAAAAAAAATTCTAGAAAAGGGAAAGAGTACACATGTTTAGAAATGCACTTTTTGGTTGCCTCGTTAAAAACCTTGCAAGGAAAACCCAGTGGGACAAAACCTTGTAAGGGAAAAAGAGTGCAACGCGCATTAACTCCCCCTGATGAGAGCAACAATTCACATCCTTGAGCCTTCGCATCGCGATCTTGTACACTAGCTTCTTAAAGGTTGACGTTGGTAAAGATTCTGTGAACAAATCAGCCATATTATCACTTGAACGAATCTGTTACACATTGATATCACCATTCTTTTGAAGATCATGTGTGAAAAATAACTTTGGTGAAATATGCTTTGTCCTATCTCCTTTTATGAATCCTCCCTTCAGTTGTGCTATGCATGCTGCATTGTCTTCATACAAAATCGTGGGTAGTTTGTCACACTCCAACCACATTTGTCTCGAATAAGATGTATTATAGACCTCAACCACACACATTCTCGACTTTCTTCATGAATAGCAGTTATCTCTGAATGATTAGATGAAGTAGCCACGATCGATTGCTTAGTCGATTGCCAAGATATGGCAGTGCCTCCACAGGTAAACACATAACCTGTTTGAGATCGGGCCTTGTGTGGATCAGACAAATACTCAGCATCGGCATAACCAAGAAGATCAGGACTGCAATTATTGCCATAAAATAAGCCCATGTCGGTAGTTCTTTTTAGATACCGCAATATGTGTTTGATTCCATTCCAATGTCTCCTTGTAGGAGCAGAGCTATATCTTGCTAAGACATTAATTGAAAAAGTTATGTCAGGCCTTGTAGTATTGGCAAGATACATTAGTGCACCAATTGAATTAAGATATGGTACTTCAGGACCAAGTGCTCTTCATTCTCTTCTCGAGGTCGGAATGGATCCTTATTCACATCAAGTGATCGAACAACCATCGGAGTACTTAATGGATGTGCTCCATCCATGTAAAACCGTTTCAGTACCTTTTCTATGTAGGTAGATTGATGCACAAAGATCCCGTTTGCCAAATGTTCAATTTGCAAACCAAGACATAATTTTGTCTTTCCGAGATCTTTCATCTCGAATTCTTTCTTTAAATAATCAATTGCCTTTTGGAGTTCTATAGGAGTTCCAATAAGGTTTATGTCATCAACATATATGGCAAGTACAACAAATTCCGATGTTGTTTTCTTTATAAAAAAACATGGACAAATGGCATCATTTATATAACATTCCTTTAATAAGTAATCACTAAGTCGATTATACCACATACGTCCTGATTGCTTTAGACCATACAAAGATCTTTGCAATTTGATTGAAAATATTTCCCGGGACTTTGAATTATGTGCGTTAGGCATTTTAAATCCCTCGGGAATTTTCATGTATATATCATTATCAAGTGAGCCATAAAGGTAGGCGGTAACCACATCCATCAAATGCATGTCAAGCTTTTCATGGACAATAAAACTAATGAGATAAGGGAACGTTATAGCATCCATAACGGGTGAATATGTCTCTTCATAATCGACACCAGGCCTTTGTGAAAATCCTTGTGCAACAAGGCGTGCCTTATATATTTGTACCTCATTTTTCTCATTCCTCTTGCGTACAAAGACCCATTTATAGCCAACAGGATTAACACCATTAGGTGTTTGGACTACAGGTCCAAAAACTTCACGTTTCGCAAGTGAATTCAACTCTGATTGGATTGCTTCTTGCCATTTTGGCCAATCATGTCTTTGTCGACATTCTCCAATAGATTGAGGTTCAAGATCCTCATTATCTTGCATAATGCTAGATGCAACATTATATGCAAATACATAATCCACCACTATATCGACTCGATTCAAATTTGTCTCAATATCGATTGGATTTATTGATAGTTCCTTATTATCTTGAGTCTCGGGCTCAGTGGTTTCTTCATGAATCTCAGAATTTATTAAATCGTGGATTTCTTCATGAGATTCTTTCGTAATGTCATTTTGATCAATTATTTTCCTTTTTCTAGGAATTCGATCCTTAGAACCCAATGGTCTGCCACGTTTTAGGCGTGCTTTTGACTCATTAGCTATGACATTAGAAGATTGTCCAATAGGGACATCAATACGGATTGGAACATTCTACGCAGGGATATGTGATTTTGTTATCCTTTTCAAATCAGTAAATGCGCCTGGCATTTGATTTGTTATTCTTTGCAAATGAATAATCTTTTGCACCT
Source organism: Nicotiana paniculata (assembly GCA_005239505.1). Taxonomy (NCBI): domain Eukaryota; kingdom Viridiplantae; phylum Streptophyta; class Magnoliopsida; order Solanales; family Solanaceae; genus Nicotiana; species Nicotiana paniculata. The sequence goes on from ML361322.1 coordinate 53,586, forward strand.
CTTTTTCACAAATAGAGGTACGTGGGTCAAGATGAGACAATGATGAATTTTTTCACAAAATTTCCCGTTTGGTTTCACCAATTTCTCCCCTAATTTTGGAAAAAGTGTCTCATCGGATCGACAATCTGCAAATCGAGCAGTGAACAAATCTCCCGTTAATGTTTCGAGGTAGAGAATAATGGAGGGCGATTCAAACCCAACATATATTCCTAACCTTCTTTGGGGACCCATTTTGGTGCGATATGGCGGTGCTACAGGCACATATACTGCGCATCCAAAAAAATTTAAATGGGATATATTGGGTTCATGACCCAAAACTAATTGCAACGGGAAATATAAATGATAATTTGTCGGTCTGAGACGAACTAGCATTGATGCATGTAAAATGGTGTGGCTCCAAACAGAAGTGGGCAGCCTCGTTTTCATGAGTAACGGTCTTGCTATCAATTGCAGACGTTTAATTAAAGACTCAGCAAGGCTATTTTGAGTGTGAACATGAGCTACAAGATGCTCCACTTTTATCCCAATTGATAAGCAATAATCATTAAATGCTTGGGATGAAAACTTAGCAGCATTATCAAATCTAATAGACTTAATTGGATTATCGGAGAATTGCGCCCGTAATCGAATTATTTGTGCCATTAATTTTGCAAACGCGAGGTTGCGAGATGACAATAGGCATACATGAGACCATCTAGAGGATGCATATATTATGACCATAAAATATCTAAACGACCCACTAGGTGGGTGAATAGGTCCACAAATGTCCCCTTGTATGCGTTCCAAAAAAGCAGGGGACTCAATCCCGACCTTTGTTAGTGACTGTCTTATAATTAACTTGCCTTGATAACAAGAAGTGCAAGAGAATTCATTATTTAAAAGAATCTTTAAATTCTTTAATGGATTCCCATTTGAGTTTTCTATAATTCGTCTCATCATAACTGATCCAGTATGTCCTAATCGATCATGCCAAAGTATAAAAGTATTGGAATCAGTAACCTTATGATTTACAATAGAATGTGTTTCAGTTGCACTAATTCTTGTCCAATACAGGCCACAAGATAAAGATGGGAACTTCTCAATAACCCTCTTTTGGCCGGAGACATTCTTGGTAATGATGAGATATTCAAGATTATTCTCATCTATTGTCTCAACATGATATCCATTTCGGCAGATACCTTTAAAACTCAACAAGTTACTTTTGGACTTGGAGGAGAACACTGCATTCTCTATGATAAGTATTTTTCCCTTAGGCATAGTTATATTAGCTCTTCCAGAGCCTTCAATTAATTTACTACTACCAGAAATTGTAGTAACATCTACCTTACACATACTTAAATGAGAGAAATATTTCTTCTCTTTGAATATTGTATGTGTCATACATGAATGAACTAAACAAATATTTTTATAATTAAACTTTGATCCAAGATTGCTTTGTGAGTTATCCATATTTGCTTCTCATGGTTTGACATACAAAAGAGATATACGAATAAATACTAGTATTTGCAGAGAATAAACTAGGTTTACATACAATCTGCTTGAACACAAATATTAAAAGTGCAACATATTTTTCCGAACTACTATCTAACTATGTACTAATTTTCTGTGTTAATCTTAATAATATAATACTAGCATTTAAGTATACTCTTTTTGGATGGAGAACATAAACAATTAAATTTGATACTACTAGTATATAATAAAAAAAATTGTTCTCCAGTGACCAAATTGTTATTTTAATGAAAGAGACACATTTAAAATAGTTGTACATATTGCCATCCTTTAGTTAGATGAAATGATGATTACTTATTCATGTATAAAGTGTCTGAATTTTGGACTTATGCCGCTAGATTATTGCTCTTTTAGTTATATATGTATGTCTAACAGAAATAGACAAGCCACTTATGTTAGTTTATGATGTTTAAGTTATCGTCTTCTTATACAGTTGATGTCAAAATAATCATTTGACTATCCTTGAAACTAAGAAACTGAAATATTATTTAAAACGAATACTAAAACATATTTAATCAAAACAATATTGATCGATACTAATGACTACTACTCATGTAAAGGACTATGATTACATGATGTTTATTCATTAACTACTAAGAATATGTAAAAACAAAAATTGAACTACTCAATCATCTTTAACCACGGATTCATCACCAATCAAATGGTCTATTTTTCCATCAGGGCGCTCAAAGAAGTCTGCCACATCTAAGTGGGTGATGTCAAATTCATTGTCAGACAAAATTGGCTTCAGGGCCATTATTCTTTAGAGATGCTTGATAAAGCTCAACCAAATGTCTTGGTACACGACAAATTTTTTCCCAATGGCCTTTTTCACCGCAACGATAACATTCAGTCTCTGAACCATTTGCCTTTGGCTTCTCATATTTCCCTTTCCACTTTTGGTGGTTATTTTTATTTGGGGGGTGATTAACACCAGGAAAATTTCTTCTTTGTCCACGACCACGGCCACGACCACGACCATTAATAGGGCCACGACCTTTCTCACGTTTGGCATAATGGGAA
>ML361323.1:578-19597 GCA_005239505.1 Nicotiana paniculata
CCCCGCCCTGCCCCGCACCTGCATAAGAGTAAACCTGCCCCGCCCCGCCCCATTGCCATTCCTAGCTGCATTATTGGAAGTCTAAGTCATCTTCTGCCATCTTTTACTGCTGGGTCTGCCTTCTTGAGGCCCAATTACCATAGTACAGTCCTCTCTCCCTCAACTCCTTTTAATATTGTTTACAGCTTCACTAGTTTAGCCTATTGTCTTGTTGCATCTAGTTATACCTTTGTTATTATTCTATCTCAAATGTATATAACACTCATATATAGTAGATCACGTACCTTATTTTATGATTTAATGTCTTATAAAACTTAGGCAATCCCTAAAGAACATAGGACTAAAAGAATCAGTTAGTAATTAAAACTTAGGCAACCCCATTTTCAAAAGGAAATCATATCTGAATCGCAAGGTTAGAAATCTGACTCTTTCAAAAACCCAAAGTCTTGTTGCCCAACAAAAATTTCAAAACCATTTCTCAAGTCATATATTTAAGATTTCAGAATCCAAGGTATGTTTTAGGTTCACTTTCTTACAAACATCAATTAGAGTTACATGAACCCCCATTTACTAAACCAAGTATTTTCATAACTTAACCTTTTTTCACATGCTTTATAACTATAAACCATTTACATATATATATTTCAGAACTCTTTCAATTATATCCACCAGTATATCTTTAGACACTTTTATAAATTCACATCCCTTTAAAGGTCTCACGTTCATTTTATTATATTCTCCCTTAGTTGTATAGTGAGCCATACTCTTTAATATTAATTAAGGCATGGTATAATTAGTTGATCCCAAACCTAGTCTAAGTCCTATGGAGCTAACTCACGTAGATATTAAGGGGTGCCTAACACCTTCCCCCTTAGAAGAACAAGAACTCTTACCATATATCACCGGTTAGCAGACTAATAATGAATGTGACTTAGTAATTAAATAGGTACCCTAGTATACCTTTAAATAAGGTGGTTGTAACGACCCGACCGGTCATTCCGAGATTTTAGCCCGTTTTCCCCATTTCTGCTTCATTGTTTGTGTGGTTCATCTCTTTTGTGTTGTGTTGTGTTGGGTTGGTTAGCTCGGGTTCAGCTTGTGATTATGAGAATTGTGTTGTTATGTTCTCTTGAATTGAGGTGAGAAAAGAAAAAAAAGGTTTCTATATGAAGGGGTGTTCACCCTATTAGTGGTTCAAGAGTTATGATGGAATTCCTGCGCTATCCTATATTGGCATGCAGGTGCAGTAAGCAGTATGTAATTGGAAGTAAGGATCAAGATTGCGGTTCGGTGTTGACAAGGATGTCATGAGCTCGGGTGAGCAAGAAGAAGGGATTTGAATGTCTAGAGTAAGCTGGTGTTGTCTCCAGTGTCACCTGAGATCGGTGTTTGGTGAAAGAGGCTTTGTATCCTGGTCATGGGTTCTTGATGTGTTTTGCAGTATTAGTGTGGTTGGTGGTATGGATGTGCAGACTTGTTACCTCGTGGAAAGGTCGTGGGAGAATGACCACGGGAAGATCATATGAGTGTGACATGTAGTTACGTAATGAATTGAAGATTTAGACTAAGTATAAGGAAGTGTAATATTGCTTATGTGAGAATTTATGCTTGGGAGGCGTTCAGTTCATTGTGTTGTGGATTGTGGGGTATTTGTCCCGGCTATGATGGTTGTTCTTACGTATTATGAGAAGAAGTGGGTTATTGTGGACCTAGGATTATGGGTTTCATGTGAGGCAGATGTTTTCCTTCCAGTATAGCGCTCCTCAAGGAAGGGTGCTGGAATATCGGATGTTGTTTCGTCTTTGTTCATTTCATGTAAGGTTATTATTGTGCCGTGTGAGTTGTGAAACGGCTTGAGAAATTCCTATGTGTTAAGATTCAGCGTAGCGATGATGTTATGTGAGTAGGAGGGCTCTTGAGATTTCAGAGTGTGTGTGTGTATATATATATGTCGCACCTTAGTTGTGCTTAATTTTTGTAGCATATGGCTCTATCAGTCTCCCCAGGATGGTATTATGTACTTAGTGTGCGTATGACCGGTATTCAGTAATTTGTAATGGTGAGCAATTCAGCTCCGTGTATATCTCCTTATGTGAATTTTATGATGGGATCGGGTGGCACGCCGCCACGAGTATGTTATTTGGATTGGGTTTCACGCCGCAATAAGGTGATGTTGAGTGAGGTTCCTATATTTATTTTTCTTGTGTTTTGCTTCCTATTTTCTATGGAAATCCATTTTAGTTGCGTGAGTTGAGTAGTCCCTTTCTGAGTCATTTCCTTATGTATCATGTTCGAATTGTGGCCTATTGGCGCATTGTGGCATAACGTGTGAGACTGTTGGTCAAGTATGGGGTGATTGGTTGTCTGAGCAGCTCATACTGGGTGAGACGAGGCTATTGGATCAGGGATTAATGCGATAAGATTTTGTGAAGTATGGTAAAGAACAAAGGCCAGAATTAGCGTAGTAATAAGGTGATGATTTTAGTCAAAAAGGAGAGAATCAATGTTTGGTTAACTCTGCAATTGGTTAGCAATTTCTACACATCTCCTCCGTTGTGGTGGTATCGTCAACATTATAGCAGGATGTATATGTATATCAGCAGATGCATTGGGAGCATCAGATTCGTGGAATTTTGGCTATTAAGGTTCATAGAACGTCATTGTGGTTAGATGGTGAATTATGCGGTGCATGGTGCTAACTCAGCAAAGGTACGCAGTCATGACTTAGTAATTAAATAGGTACCCTAGTATACCTTTAAATAAGGTGTTTGTAACGACCCGACCAATCATTCCGAGAGCTTAGCCTGTTTTCCCCATTTCTGCTTCATTATTTGTGTGGTTCATCTCTTTTGTGTTGTGTTGGGTTGGTTGGCACGGGTTCAGAGTGTAACGACCCGACCATCGTCTTGAGCTCTGGCACGTCGTTCAGCGGTTTGAAGTCATGAGCAGCATTGTTTCAGGTATTATGACTTGTAGGTGTGGTCGGAATTGAATTTTGGGAAGTTCGGAGTCAAATTGGAAAGAAAATTCTCATTTCAGAAGCCTTAAGTTGGAAGAATCGCCTAAGACTAGAATTTGGAGTAAACGACCTCGGAATCAGGATCTGAAGGTTCCAGCAGGTTCGTATTATGATTTCAGACTAGGACATGTCCGTATTGGGTTTTGGATAACCCGGGAGCGTTTCGGCGTATATTGTGGAAGTTAGCATTTTAGAAGGAATTTCATAAGTCTGGGTTGAAGTGTATTTCGATGTTATTGATGTCCGTTTGGGGTTTCGAATTTGGAAATAGCTCTGTATGGTGATTCTGGAGTTGGGAGCGTGATCAGAAGTGAATTAAGAGGTCCGTAGGTCATTTTGAAGTCATTTGGCTAAAGATAGAAATTTGAAGGTTTTTGAGAAGTTTGACCAAGAGTTTGACTTTTTGATATCGGGGTCGGATTCAAATTCCGAAAGTTGGAGCAGGTCTGTAAGGTCAAATATGACTTGTGTGCAAAATTTGGAGTCAATCGGACGTGATTTGATAGGTTTTGGCATCGGATGTAGAAGTTTGAAATTTCAAAGTTCGTAAAGCTTGAATTGGAGTGCGATTCATGATTTCGACGTTGTTTGATGTGATTTGAGGCCTCGAACGAGTTCATATCGTATTTTGGGACATTTTGGTATAATTGGTTAAGGTCCCGAGGGCCTCGGGTTGATTTCGGAAGGTTAACAGAATGAATTTCGGACCAAAGAGTTGCTGAAATTTTCTGTAGAAAGTTGTTTTGACAGCAACTAGTGTAATTATTGAGCTGAATTTGCAAGCTTATATCTCGAAATATATAAGGATTTGAAAATTTTAAAAACATTACAGTTGTAGCTCTTGCATTCTAGTTTCCAGAAAGTTAAACCATTCATGATTTAGACATTTTATCATAAAGTTATGATCGATTGAAGATGGATGGTGGAGCAGTTTCGACAGAATTTTCTGATGCATGGAGCCGACTTTAGAAGCTCATATCTCGGAATATATAAAGATTTATATGGTGTACAACCTATCAAATTAAATATTTTCGAGTCTAGTTTCTAAATCTTCAAACCGTTTGTCATTTGGATATTTCTACAAGGAGTTATGAGCGTTTTATTAGAAGGTGTACAGCAAGAGAAAATTATAATAGGATGTACAACCTGCACATCGCAAGGTACAACTTGATGAAGCCTGGGCAGATTATTTTAAACACGAGTTTTGGCCTATTTCTTTCATTTGGTTTGGACGGTTTTGGAGAGCTGAAGGAGGGATTTTCACCAAGCAACACTAAGTAAGTGATTTCTTCTTATTTTTGAGTTAAATATGTGATCTTACATGGATTTAGACTTGGAAAATTAGTATAAATTTGGGATTATTGGGGAAGACCTAGAATTTGGAATTTTGGACTTTTACCATGAACTTGAGCATGAAAATTAGAGTAAATTGTATAATTGAGTTAGTAAAGCTATGTGTAGAATTTATCTTCGAGAAATTTCAGAATCTGGGCATGTGGGTCGAGGGCATTTTGGTCAAATTTTCGAGCGGAGTTGGGAACTTATATAATTTGAATTGTTACAAGTATTAGAGTGATTTTTATTGGTTTGCCCGTTATTTGAATAGTTTTGGGGCGTTGTGCATCAATTGGAGTCGTCGGAAGGGCTTGGAAGCCCGATTATGGAATCTCGGAGCGAGGTAAGTCTCCTTTCTAACTTTGTGAGAGGAAATTGTACCTATAGGTGAACTAATAAAATACGTGCTACTATCTGCGGGGGATACGTACACACGAGGTGATGGGAGTCCATGCGTAGCTACTATTATGCCATGTCCGGGTAGTCTAGGGCCCATTAGCATGCTTTACTTGTCGTACTTGTGACCTTGTCAATAAAATATCATGTGATGCTGTCAATTAGTAATTAAATCTCTAATAAGGATAGAGTTTACTTTTCTTAATCATCTAGAAGGAGAATTAATTCTTCCTTGGGTAATTGCATTTCGGATAAATCTATAATGTTGAAACCCGGTCGAAATTGGCAAGTAAATCCCCAGAAAGGCTTTAAATACTATTTCATATTCATTAAAAGGAGAATTCTATCACTTCATTGAATAGCTAATTTTCCTGATAAAAATGTGGTTTATTGTGTGAATATGTGTAACTATGGGTGCCTGAGTCGCATGTATGATTCGCGAGCAGGATCACCTTGTTATTTATGTATAACCGCGCCGCATGATCGATTCGCAAGTGGGGAAAATAGATGCATCTATGGTTCGAGCCGTTCGACCCTCGGCAGTGCACATTTTATTATTATTGGTCCGCGCCATTCGACCATTGACATATCTCGCGCATGATAATTGATGCGTACTTTCCTGTGATTTATACATGTTTATTGGCCTGGAAACTATAAATTGTCAACTGAAATGACGAGTTGTTAAAGTGTTACATGTAAGAAGAATTGATATTCCTTATCCGTGATATTTATTAAATTGCCTCTGATATTCATGCTTAGTGTCTCACTCGATTATGTTAAATTGACCTCTAACAAGTGTCAACTTCGACCTCTCGTCACTACCACTCTGAGGTTAGGCGGGATACTTACTGAGTACAAGTTGTTTTTGTACTCATGCTACACTGGCTGTGCATTTTTATTGCACAGGTACTTTCACAGCGATGTCGCCGGCTTGGAGACTTAGGTGAGCTGCATCATCCGGAGGGGACCCGCAGCCGACAGAGTCTCCCTCATATTATATTTATTTTCATTTTAAATTCCTTGTCCAATTTGTATTTCAGACAAGCTTTGTAGTATTTGTGAAATTATTAGAATTTGCTCATGCACTTGTGACACCGGGTTCTGGGATGTGTTTGGGATGTATTTTATAAAAATGGAATATTAAACTGTCATATTTACTTAGCGGATTTTATTCAGTTATTATGTGATAAAGTGAAAGGTAATGATTTCAAAAATGCTAAAACAGGAAATTTAACTTAACCATTTAATGATTGGCTTGCCTGACAGTGGTGTCCGGTGCCATCACGACCTTATGGATTTTGGGTCATGACACAGAGTGATTGTGGAGAGAAATGACACACTTAGTCTCTTAACTTGGTTCTATAGTTGGAAAAGTCAACCGGAAGTTGACTTATAGGTAAATGATCTTGGAACATGATTTTTATGGTTCGAATGGCTTCGTTAGCTGATTCGGGACTTAAGTGTGTATTCGAAATGTTATTCGGAGGTCCGTGGTAGAATTAGTCTTGAATTGGCGAAATAGGATTTTTGGTGATTTCCGGTCGGTAGTGGAAAATTAGTTATCGGGGTCGGAATGGAATTCCAGAAGTTCAAATAGGTTCGTAGTGTTATTTGGGATGTGTGTGCAAAATTTCAGTTCATTCGGATGAGGTTTGGTCAGTTCCGGCATCGTTGGCAAATTTCAGAAGTTTAGAAATCCTAAAGCTTGAATTTCGAGTAAATTTGGTGATTTGATGTTGGTTTGAGGGTTCCGAAGGTTCAACTAAGTTTGAATAATCATATATGACTTGTGGGTATAATTGGTTGAGGTCCCGAGGGCATCAGGATGGTTGACGGATTTATTTTTGGCACTTAAAGAATGTTGGTGTGTCGTTGTTCTGTGTCTCCTTAGATGCGGATGGGTGGCCGTAGGTGCGGGATTTTGGCTGGTCGAGGTGCATCACAGATGTAGAGGTGTTACCGCACCTACGATCCTGCAGGTGCAGCTGTTTGGGCGCAGGTGCGGAAAAGGATAAGGTAAGTGAATTCTGCAGGTGCGGATTTTTGGACGCAGAAGCGGTCTGCAGGTGCGAGATAATTTTCGCAGAAGCGGAAAGTGCTGGGTAGAACCTATAAAAGGTTGCCTTCACGATTTTTCACTCATTTTTCACCATTTTTGGGCGGTTTGAAGCTCTTGAGCAGTGATTTTAAGAGGAAATCGAAGGCTATTAATTGGGTAAGTTACTTGGACGTCATTTCTTGTGTTTGTGATGATTTTTCTACTGTTTAATCATGAAAATTTGTGGGATTTAATGGTATAATTTGAGGGGTTAGGGCTTGGAAACTTGAGACTTTGATTTAAGGATTTGAGGGGTCAATTGTCATCGGATTTTGATGTATTTGGTATGTATGGACTCGTAAGAGTGTAATGGTTCTAGTTTTGTGATCCTTGTCAAGTTCTGAGACGTGGGCCCAGGGGTCGGGTTTGGCCGAATTCGGGACTTGTGATGTAATTTGATAATTTTGATGTGGGCTTCACTCCTTTAGCATATATTAATGTTATAATACTGATTTTGGTTAGATTCTGGGAGATTTGTGGCCGAGTCAAGCGGCAAGGGCATTGCGGAGTAGAGTTTTGGCTTGATTGAGGTAAGTAACGCTTCCAATCTTGGTTCTGAGGGTTCGAAACCCCGATCTACGTGTTACATGATTAGATCTGGGTGACGCACATACCAAGTGACGGGTGTGCGGGCGTGCGAGCGTGCACCGTGTGACTTGTGACTTGGTTCATTCCATGGCAGCGTTTATTGGTTCTCTCTTGATGATATCACTGCTTCTGTTAATGTGATTGTTGTGAACATTCTAGAAATCATGCTAAATGTTATGTTAAGGCTTCACGTCGATACTATTGATACCCGAGCGGTCATCTTAATGCGAACATGTTAGAGATCATGCTAGATATTATGTGAAGGCTTCACGTCGATACTGTTTAAACCCGAGCGGTCGTCTTAATGCGAACATGTTAGAGATCATGCTAGATATTATGTTAATGCTTCACGCCGATATTGTTGAGACCCAAGTGGTCGTTCATTGATATCATCTCATGTGTTTCATTGATATTATATACTCAGTCATGTCATTGCATATCATATCATGTCTCAGTCTCGGTAATTGTTGTTTTGCACATTATATCATTGATTCGGGCTAGTTCATGCATTGTGAGCCCAAGTGAGCGAGACTGGAGAGTGATGACTGAGTGAGGTTGAGAGCCTGATATTGAGTGACAGATATATGGATCGGGCTACACGCTGCAGCGGTATTAGTCCGGGATGCACGTCGCAGCGTTATAACGCTTGGGCTATAGGAGCCCTTCCAGAGTATGTAACACACCCCCAGTGAGCGCAGTGATATTTGAGGGATGAATCTTCCCTGGACATGGATCTTGTCCGAAGTGATATTTGAGGGATGGATCTTCCCTGGACATGGATCTTGTCCGAGGTGTTTATGTTCGAAGATGGATTTTCTCCATGAGGGATTGGCCTATTTTTCCTCGATACTGAGAAATCGATGTTAGTGATGTGTATACATATTCTGGGGTAGACCTTCCCTGGGCCGTCGAGCCATATACAGTATCGAGTGGTTGAGAGATATATCATTATCTAGAGATGGATCTTCTCCATAGGGCTGGATCGGCCTTCCTCAGTACTGAGTGACTTCTGTCTTATGTGTATATATTCTGGGAGAGATCTTCCCTGGGCCATGCGAGCCATATACAGTACTGAGTGGATGAGTATTTGAGAGTGGGAGTACATTGTGCATTTCATATTGTTGATGCATTGGCATGTAAAATACGTCGAGGTATATATGTTAACTGTTCGGAATTGTGTTTATCTTATCACTTGAGTTGTTTAGTTAACTGAAAGCATGCCTAAATTTATGTACCTTTATCTTGTCATAAATATGGAGGTTTAGTCCGTCACTACCTCTCAATCCAAAGGTTGAGCTTGTTACTTACTGACTCGGTGTGCTCACGTTACCCCTTACACCTTGTGTGCAGATTCAGATGCCAGGACTGAGTGAGAGCTAGTTTACTCTCTGGGAGCACTTTGGAGATTTGCAAGGTAGATGCACAGTGTCTGCAGCCTTGTCTCTCTCCTTCCTATTAGTCATGTTGTTTATTCTCAGACTTGTTGGTAGGAAGGGAGCAGTACTAGATTTTGGTATTCCCTTTTTAGTTGCTCATGACTGATTATTCTGAGTTTTGGGGTTGTATTTAAATGTTTTACCTAACTTTATTTGTTTTGAAATGCTAAAACAAAATTTTTTCTTCTGTTGTCCACAGTGAATTGGATAGCCTAGTATCACGATAGGCACCATCACGGCCGAGTTGGTTTTCGGGTCGTGACCAGTTGGTATCAGATCTCTACGTTACATAGGACTCACCAGTCATGAGCAGGTTTAGTAGAGTCTTGCGGATCGGTACGGAGACTTCTGTACTTACCTTCGAGAGGCTGCAGAACCCTTAGGAAAATCTCACATTCTTGAATTCTTGTCGTACGAATATGTTAATTCTGGTAGCCGAGGCCGCGATCGAGGTTATGGTAGAGGGAGGGGTGTAGGCCGTATAGCGGCCGGGGTATTACCTATGGACCCTCCAGTTATTCCAGATCAAGTCCCAGTCGCAGAGGTTCCAGTGGGACCAGCTCAGGCACCAATTATGCCTATTGTTATTCCGGGTCTTCAGGAGACCTTGGCCCAGATTTTGACCGCATGCACCAGTCTTGCTCAGGCGGTCGTTGTTTCTACATCAGCAGCTACTTCTCAGCCCGGGGGAGGCACTCATACCCCTACCACCCGTACACCCGAGCAAGTTGTTCAGAGACTTCAGACACCGGGGGCAGCCCCAACCCAGCCGATTGCACTTGTTCAGGATTTTGTGACTCCGGTCATGCTAGATGACGAGCAGTGCAGGTTGGAGAGGTTTAGTAGACTTCAGCCTCCAACGTTTAGTGGTACTGAGGGCGAGGATGCCCAGAGTTTCTTAGGCAAGTGTTAGAGGATGCTTTGTACAGCGGGAGAGATTGGAGACCAGTGGGGTCTTGTTCACTACCTTCTATTTCTCAGGAGATGCATTTACTTGGTGGGAGGCTTATGAGAGGTGTAGACCCGTTGGTGCAGCACCCCTTTCTTGGCAGCAGTTTTCCACTCTCTTCTTAGAGAAGTAAGTCCCACAGTCCCGTAGAGAGGAGCTGCGCAGGCATTTTGAGCAGCTGCGTCAGGGTGATATGACGGTGTCGCAGTATGAGATGAGGTTTTTTGAGTTTGCTCGACATGCTATTTGGTTGGTCCCTACAGAGAGAGATAGGATTAGGAGATTCGTTGATGGTCTCACATATCAACTTCGTATTCTTATGACTAGAGAGAGAGAGTATCAAGTGCTACTTTTGAGCTGGTTGTTGATATTGCTCGGGAGATTGAGTCAGTCCATCGCCAGGAGTGGGATGTGAGAGAGGCCAAGAGGCCTCGAGGATCTGGTAGTTTTGGTGGTGTTCCTTCAGGAGGACAGTTTCAGCACAGCAGAGGTCGTCCATTCAGGCAGGCTCAGCCAGGCTGCTCAAGTTATCATGGTGGATCAGCTAGTCATGATCCTCACACTTTGAGTGGATGATTCACTAGAGAGGTACATCATTCAATCAAGCCCAATTACAGATGAATATCGATAAATCAAGAAGGAACCTGGAGCTTTTAAGAATGAACGACCCATGATTATTGAATATAAAATCTTAGAGTAGTTTATCAAACTAAAGGACATGAACGACCCATGATTATTGAAACAGAGTGTGACAACTGATGGCCTAGCCTTTATTATAAAAATTATATGGTAATTGAAAGACTATGCAACAAAGTATGAACATCCAATAATGGCTATATCATCCTGAAGATGGATACGACGGGAAGACATGACATTTTGAACTCCCCAAAATCTCAAATCCCCTAATTCCTATCAAATAAGATTCCTACCGAGGATATGACGTCTAAGGTGTCTATATCCTTCTACACCACTTCTTTTAAATTCTAGTTCAACTTGTGTTGTGATTGCACCACATGTTTGCTATTCTCTTCAAGTAGAATTTAATGCATGCAAATAGCTGAACTGATTCCCTAAATGTCAGCTACAATCCAGCCAATTGCCTTCTTGTACTTCCTCGGTAACTCAACTAGTCATTGCTCTTGATCACCTGCAAAATAAGCAAAAATAATTAGAGGAAACACGTCAGGCTCCAGAAAAGCATATTTTAAGTGTGTGAGGAGCACTTCAACTTCAAACTAGGCATGCCCAGTTCTTTCTTGACTTCATCCTCATCAATCACTTGGTTTTCATTCTTAAAAGCTCCAGGTTCCTTCTTGATTTATCGATCTTCATCTTTAATTTGGCTTGATTGAATGATGTACCTCTCTAGTGAATCATCCACTCAAAGTGTGAGGATCACGACCAGCTGATCCACCATGATAACCTGAGCTTGTCCACTCAAACGAGGTTAGCTTTGATTATCTCCTTAGGTATGATAGTGGTCTGATCTTCCAGTTGTAGGTGAAATGGTATAGAATTGATCACACCAAGCTCTCCTTCTAGATTTTTGAAAAGGACAAAGGCATAGATTAATAGAATCACATGAATCACATAAAGCATTATCAAAATTTTCAGTTTTAAGAGAAGAAGGTATAGTTAAACTCCCTAAATCTCTATATTTTTTAGGGATGTTATTCTATAAAATAGCATTGCATTGAGCATGTCACGACCCAAATCGATGGCCGCGACGGGCACCCGGTACCTTACTCAACCGAGCACCAACGTAACATATCTTTCTTATTACATCATCATATACACGTGACATATGATCCTAATAGGCCAACATAATCATTTATAAACTCAAAACATAGGCCGACAAGGACGTACAATTTTCACGTACACAACATATGTCTACAAGCCTCTAAGGGTACATAAATTTCGTAAAGGTCGGGACAAAGTCCCGCCATACCAAACATTACACGTCTAAATCATACTAACCAAACAAGCGACTCCGAAGCAAATGGAGCGCACCAACATCTTTCGCTGAGCTGATAGCCTACTTGGAGGGCTCTCGACCTGTCTATCAGGACCTGCGGGCATGAAACGCATCGTCCCCAGGCAATAGGAACTTCAGTACGAATAATGTACCGATTATGTAAGGCACATAAATAAGTACATAAGAGACATGGAAGAAATATAGAGTACATGACTCAACCTGTAAGCCTGAAAAACATTGTAAGTCATAAATTACTTTTAGCGTCATGCATATGCGTATGAATGTCATGTCGTGCATAGGTACATGTTTCATCATATCATCAGCCTTTGAGGGCATCCCATCATATCATATCGGCCACTGTGGGCAAAATCATCATCGTATACCAGCTGATCAGGTGGTGGTGCGTATATAACGACATAACCTTTCCCATATCCTATATACATATATACATACATATATACGCGTATATAACACCGTTTGAATATACATACATATATACGCGTATATAATGCCATTTAAACCATATTTCAGCCATTGTGGGAAACATCATCATCATATACTAGCTGATCAGGTAGTGGTGTGTATATAACGACGTAACTTTTTCCCACATCCCTTATACATATATTAAGATATATACGCGTATATAACGCCATCTGGTCATGGGTCAATGTGCATATGTAAATGCATATGAAATATGTCAATAAAATCTCTTGGTACGTCATAAGGTCATTATGCCTCTAATTAATATCATGAAATAAACTTTACCAACATGCGTATTTTCGGGACCCATGAACAGAAGATAATAATAATTCCCATGGGGAATCAAGAATATAGACACCCCTACTATTTCTATGAATAAAGTAATTTATAGAAATTGTGTATTTGCTAGTTTCTTCAGTATAATTTGGACCATGCCAAAAGAAAGAAGGGATAGCCTTAACATACCTGGAGTAGGGAAAAATCCGTATAATATTATTGGGAAAGGTTGTACCGTGCTTTCTTAGAATAACAAAATCCCGTTACAATTACACAGTGTAACTTCACGTGAATTCCCTTGTTGAAGCAATCACGTTTTCCATCTCATATACTTTGAATTTGAGACTTTTACGGCTTACCAAGATTCCTTCCAATGATGACATAACTTTTTCCTATTTTCTAAGTTATATCAATCTTATGTGAGATTCCAGCAGTGGTCAAAGACCTTGAGATTAACTTGGCAACTTCTTCATATTGTTGATTTTGAACTAGTGGAAAACAGTGCATTTGATGGGAGCTACAAGTGGTGGGAAGGGGAACACATTTAGCTTCTCATCTCCACCTTTACTTAGCCTTGTGTAAAATGAATGTTCATAAAGATAACGTATTATCTGCCAATTTCAAACGAGAGCTCAATCACTGAAGGTGTAAACACCCTTTTTTTGTGGCTTTCCGTCCACATGATATAGTGTAGTTATCACTCCAAATATTGCCACCTTTAAAAAATACATTAAGAGTCATCAAATATAAGATATGTTGCTTCCATGTCACTCTTTCAATCTGTATCCAAAGTATTTTAATTAATTTAAGTAGGTAACATCCCGCTACCCGGTAATTAATCAATTACCCACATAATTAAGAATTGTCTCGAATTACTTAAAATCCTACTCCTGTTAACACACCTCATACATCATATCATTTTGGTCATGTGGTACCTTGTATGGCACTAGTCCATAAATACCGAGTATTTTAGCTCGGGCCATATTTTACTCAACATTCCAAACTTTGACAAAATTTCGTTTTCTTCGATATTACTTACCCTCTTACCTTCACGAATCATCACTTATAATCCTTATAATCACCAAATAATATTTTCCTTGGACATATGTCAATTACCTTATGACAAATTCAACGTACATTACTGCAGGGTGTAATATCGTCGTAACTTATCACTGCGAAGCGTAACATCACCGTAATATAATACTGCGGGACGTAGTATTGACGTAATATTGCGGGGTGTAATAGAGAATTGAGTTTGACCAATATTGTTTCTTTCCAGCTTTTTTTACTAGAAAAGATCTCCTTCTGAATTTTACATGCGATGGCATTTGAACGAGTACCTCGGTGAATGGCATATTCACATATCCTTAATCATCTTAAGGAATCACTAAAATACTTAATTTTTCTCTCTTCGTCTTCTCGGGAAAAGATAAAGCAAGAATATGTTTTCTTTCTTCAGTTTCCTACTTCACCTTCTACTTACCTTTCTCCTTTTGAGTTGTATTGTTTTCATCCTTTGGTTCATCATTTTTCTATTATGTTATTGTTTCAGCTAGCTTATTAGTCACTTTAACTTTATTCATTTTAACATGGTCCTTCAATATTTTTTCACTCCTCAATGACATTGCCTTTATTGTCTCTTTGATATTCTTTTTAGTGTCTTTCCCATTTGTTTCTCTATGTTTTGGATGACGACATTATAATTTTTAAATTTTTCATCAGAATTAGAGATGAAATCCTTCATCAAATCTTCCAAATTTGACTAATTGGACTATTGAGGCTAATATTGTTGCCTTTGTTGGTTTTTTGAAATCTACAGGTATTTATCCTTCAAGTCAAGAATTGTTTTACTACATGCATTTAAACTACCATTTGGTGACTTTATGAAAATTTGGGGCACCTCGTCCCGTGCAATTAAATTATTTTTAACTTGATAGTTACCTGTATTGATGTTTCCCACAATAATTACCTGTTTATCTGTAGATAAGGCCTGACATGCATGTGTTAGATGACCGATTCCACAAAAATAATAGGCTGGTTATAACTTATTTTGTCCCTTGGCTAAGGTTAATTGGTTGGCATCCTTAGTCATAGCAGCAATATGGGCCTGCATAGCAATAGAAGAATCCACTTAATGCACCCACTCTATTTTATTCTTTTGTTTCCATCAGCAGGTATTGGTCAAAATCTTCAAACAACTTATCTAGAATAATTGTAGCTTCCCCGAGTGTTTTCTTCATTATCGGTCCTCCAACTACACTATTCAACATCCTCACAGCAGCAGGTGTTATACCTTCCCAATAATCATGTAATTGCATCCAGAGTTCTATTTCATTAAGGGGGCATCTTTTCAGAAGATCCTTGAATCATTTACATGCCTTAAGAATAATTTTTGTTTATTTTTTGCAAAAGTTAAGGATCTCCTTCATCATTCTGCCTATTTTACCAACAGAGAAGTACTTGTCAATAGAATTATGTTGTGATGCTCCATTATAGTAGAAGATGTTCCTTATCTCACCAAAATCTATCAAGGGATTGTTGGGATCTTTATAGGGCTTGCCTCTAAGATACAATTTTTCTGAATGGTTTGAATCAGACCCTCTTGACGGTCAATTTTGACCCTCACTTTTTAAATTAATTTATTTATACTTAATAATTTATAATAAATATTTTTAAAGTGTTCTTCAGTAATAAAAACCTATTTTTACGAATTAATTAACTATTAGTTTTAAAATTAATCACATAGTATTAATATTATGTAATTATAAACATATTTACCATTTTAAGACTATAAAAATAACTTTTGTATATACATTACATAGGTTCTACAATTAATTCAATGAATTACTCTTTAATTTCTAGTTAATTAGACTACTATGTTAAAATTCGAAATCTGTGTTATTTAGAAAATAAAGTATTTTTACAAATAATTAATTAAAATAATTAGTAGTATATTTGATAATTATAATTTTTATCATATTTTGTTGAAATTTTTTATTTTTATTTAAATTAATTTTAAAAAGGAATTAAAAGACAAAAGGCCACAATTGCAACTCTCAATTAAATATAAAATGGCCATCTTTTAAATTATTTTTTGGCCCAAACGTGCAAGTCCAGTAGTAAATATACCCAGTCCGAACACCCCTCTTTCCACTGTGGCAATCCTTGCCATCTCCTTGCACCAATCACTGCGTGTCACGTCACCCTCCCTCATAACTCACAAAACAAACACACCCGCATCTGAGCCGTTGGTCTATGTGATCAACAGTTCACATTATCTCCAATTTTCTTTTGGTGTTAAACACCCGCCCAAGAGATCTAATCCCTGTCGTCCAAAATCGCCTGATCTAAAGGGCACCAAAATCCTCCTTAAAAATCCTAATTGACCAAATTATTAGGGTCGTTGATCTAATGATCCAACGACCCAGGTTCTATCTCTCAACATTAACCCACGAGACCAATCCCAATTCCCCCTAACCCTAATCATTCACTCAAAGACATGGACGTCTCTCTTTCCCCTTCATATCTCTTTTCTTTCATCTCCATCATACATCAATCTCCAAAACCTTGCACAAATTTACGCAAGATCACTCGAAATCACTCTGAATCACGTTTCTGTCTCTCTATCCGCAAATCCAGCCGTCTATTTCCCATCATAGCACTCAAAATTCAATACCTAATTCTGGAACCCTAAGCTCAAAACATCGATGGCCTAATTTCTCCTTCGTTCTTTCAAATCCAACTTATAGATTTGTTTGCTTTGTCCCTAGGTTATGAAGCCAATTGATTTCAATTTCCATTTTCGTTGATTAAATTCGAAACCCCTAATCTAAAACCCTAGACTCAAAGATGCAACTTTAAATCTCCAGATATCTTTCATGTTCTGTTAAATCGGAGCATGCATGAGCACATTTCAGAGCCTCATCATGATTATTCGAAGTCAAATGCAATGACCTCTGGACATTGGAGCTTTGACCAATAGGTTTTTCCTTCAACAGTCAACCTTTTTTATTTAGGTAAATTTTCTCATCATTTTTCCCCTTTGTCTCTCAAATTTTTCACTCGATTTTGCTATCATCATCAATCTTTCGTCACTTGCCATTCATGATTTTGAATCCATTAAAACCCTAGAGCCTTAATAGAACTATAAATGGGGCATATAATGTTCTCACCTACCACCATCTACACAACCACCTAACACTGAAAATAATACACCAAGAACACATAGCAAAAGCAAAAATTAGTATAGTAGTTTTAGAGTTTCTTTGACTAAGCTCTTACTCGAGTTTTGATTGTTCTCTAAGGTATTCATTTGGTTGGAGTCTCTGAGTTCTTGGATCTGAATGGCTAAAAGAGTTCAATTTGGTCTGCTACCCTAAGAAAGGTCAATGCACCTTCACCCTCTTCTCTTCTAATTGTTTTACTTGAATGCTATGTACATGTTATTGTTTTTCTATTAATTGTATTAGCTTATAATATTTGTCATTAGCCTATAAAATTTTATCCCAGTTCATATTAAAGTGTTGTTGATATGTCTTCATTCCTCATGTT
Organism: Nicotiana paniculata; assembly: GCA_005239505.1. Taxonomy (NCBI): domain Eukaryota; kingdom Viridiplantae; phylum Streptophyta; class Magnoliopsida; order Solanales; family Solanaceae; genus Nicotiana; species Nicotiana paniculata. The sequence continues at coordinate 17,682 of ML361323.1, forward strand.
TTCAGAATCTCTTTAATTTGTATTGACTAAACTGTTACATGACTTTAACGACTTGCATTTCTGAGCCTAAACAGTCTACATGATTAAGTTCCCTTTATGAGCCTTAATAACTTTCAAATAGATAATATGATTAAACTCCCTTAATTCGCTCTAATGACTCCCTTGATTGTTCAAACATCAGGGTTTCTGTCAATAGTTCTATTATAATCATTATTATGATCTTCATCTATGTACATTTTTTTCCTGCATCCTGTTGTCTTACGCGAGATCACTGTTTGATAATCCTCATTAGGAAAACCTGAGAGTTCATAGTTTACACCCTTCACCATTTAACTGAAGTCTGAGAAATGCAAGTGTTTTAAATGTTATATTCCTTTGTATTTGTGCTTGTTAATCCTGAGAACAGCTCTCTAAGTCTTCTTTATTATGTACATGTCTGATTTATCTGCTGCACATATATGAGATAGTTTTACTAACCTGAACTCTTAAGAATACCAATAATCTTTCTGTACATACTCTATTAACGTTAAGTTGCCCCTTTTTCATAACAATAGTTCATGGTTTTTTGTTTGTTACAGTTAAATAGTAATTGGTGTGTTAATTTGAACATAGTTGTATCATGTTTAGGTACAAAATCTCAGTTTGTATCTTTGAGTTGAACTTATTTTTGCATAACACTTTCTTGTCTTTAACCTCCTCATGGAATTGCTGACTTTGTAATGCTTACCCTGACTTTGTAATTCTTACCTTACCTTTGTATAATCATTAAAGTATATGTGCATAATTGATGTTTTATGTTTCCTATTTTAGCTTCATGATTACATGCCTTTGTTTCAAAATAGTACTCAGTTTTGTCCTTACTGTCAACTTGAACTGAATGATCTTCAAATCTTATGAGAAGTTCTTTATTGATAATTGAACATAATAGTTTATTTAAGGTTAATACTATTTTGAATGTGATCCTGGTTAGCACCTTAGGAATTCCATGTTCAAATCTATGAACTTGTAGTCATATTGAGAGTGTTGGTCATGTTTCTGATATCTTTGATAACTTTTTCAAAAGTAGTTAATTGTAACTATTTGTCTGAACCTTTACTGATGGTCTTTAAAAAGGTTCCAAGTAGGGTTATTAACCCAGGTATGTGCTAGTGGAAAGACCTAAGCTAATCAATCTATAATTAGTCTATCGGGGTAGAAATATCTAAATTTTCTGGGTTGTTGCACGCCTGAATTATGTATTCTTTACCTTTCCTTTGAATATATTTCTCTAGTGTTAGACATTTGAAAGTATACTATGATGTTTCTATATCTCTTCTATATGTGCTCGAAGTCTGACCTTCAGATTTACTTGATGTGTGTATTGTTCATTTAGTATTAGAAATGTAGTCATGAGGATTTTTTGTGTGACCCTATGTTATTTTGTTAGGAGAAAAGTATACTTTTGTGGTAGGGATATTATAGCATTTAATTTACATTGAAAGGGCCTCATTGGCACTTAAATCCATAGGAAAAAATATGTCGTTAGTAGTTAGGGATATTTGGGGAGTGGAGTTTAACTCTAGGTTGGGATGCTCTCATTAGCACAAGAATTGTCGTGGGTTTTGAGCCCCTTGGGAACTTTGAAATGTCGGGGGATTCAAAGGGGTCACCGACTTTGAGTAGAACTCTCTCTTTAGCCCTTAATTCATTGACACTTTTGGTTCTTTAGGGGTTAGTATTTAATGACAACGAAAGATTTTCAATGTAAATTATTTGCCACGTATAACCACCACACTAATATAAGTTTTCTCAAGTATTACAGTTTTAATAGTTTGTTACATTTTTGCTTCAATCATCTGTTTATATGTCTGGTCCATGGTTGAATATATAGAACGTGTATCTAATGACTTTCTCTATCTCTTGGACATGTACATTTG
>ML361326.1:0-84204 GCA_005239505.1 Nicotiana paniculata
TACATATCTTAGTCAACCCCGTTGCGCCTATAAGCCTGTTTTCCTTGGCAACCACATTACAAGACTGACCCACGTTTAAATAGCCTATCTTGTTGAACCCTATTACCTCTTAGAAGCACTCGAAGTGTAATGGATATGAAAAGAAATATAAGTGTGGGGTGGTTGATTAGGCCTGTTAAGTGGAATTAAGGAAGCATGAAAAAGTGCAATGTTTGATAAGAAATACTATAGGACACCAGAAAAAAAAAGTCTAAATTGGTGGTGTCTATTAAAAGAAAAAGTGTTCTTAAAAGAATAAGGGGTTAACACAATAATGTAATGGTGGAATGAAGGTTTTACAAAATCAAGAGCTTAAAAGTACACAATGTAGTGGAGTGCTTAGGGAGGTGCAGTTACTATACCCATATGTATCCTACCCATCCCGCAGACAACATTACAACCAAATAAAGTCCTATTTGATTCTAAACTAAACAAGCTCGATTAGTCGAGTATTACACTACGGGCGAGCCTATGGTGCGTTGTTTGTGGCATAAGAATTTGTTTCTAAGAGTGAGTGAAATGTCGTATTCGATTTCCTCAATGTGTGATTGGTAAATAATATAAGTCTCTTTTGTAGTGAGTAGGCACATTATTCATAAAGGGAAGGTAAGTCTGGACCTCTGACTGAGAGTAGGAGAGCCAGTTAGGGGTATTGCGTGGCTATAAAGGAGTCCACTCTCGAGGCTAGGATGTCGCCCTGAAGTAGTCTACATGTGTGAATTCTTCTGGCTATAGAGAGTAGGGAAGGTATCCTTTGATGATTAGTCCTGTAGAGTGTGGTTGTGTTGCTCGAGGACGAGCAACAGTTTAAGTTTCGGGTGTTGACAGTAGGCTATATAGACGCTATTTACACTCTTAATGAACCATACTTTAGTGTTGTTTTAAGTGCAAAAATGACAACAAAATGCAATAGTATTTTTATGTTTTTCAGGAAATAATCCACGTTTAGAAGATACTTAGGAGCGTTTTGGAGTCAATCATGGGAATATAAGGCCAATAAAAAAGAACCCAAGTGAAAAGAAGCAAGAAAAAGGGGAAGGATGGCTGGACTGAAGCCCACCGCGATCGCGGTCGACCACGGCTGGAACGCGGTGGACCAAATAACACGAGGCAGAAAGTATGAAAATCACCGCGGTCGCGCCGCATTCTGCCGCGGCCGCGGTTGATTCCTGAAACACCCAGAAAATTCAAGGACCTAAGTGTAAAAACGGAAGAAGTTAGCCTAGCCCTATTTAAAACCCTATAAACTCGTCCAAGAGGTGTCAAGCTTGTTTCTAGACTGACTTTGGAGGCAAGAACAAGTGTGAGAAGACCAAGCTACAATTAGAGTTTTTCTATTCTCCATCTTTTGTCATTATTTTGGGAATTATGAATTATTTTATGCTTTCTTTGTGTTTTAGCATGAGTAGCTAAACAATCCGTCTAGGGTTGATGGAACCAATTGTTAAATGAAGTTTTGACTCAATATTGTTATAATCGATCTGGGTTTAATCTAAGATTGTTCAACTATGCTTTGTATGGTGATGAATTGAATGGTCCCTTGATTAATCGTGTCTAATTGCTTGGTGTTGCTTGAGAAAGAATACCAGGTTAGATTGTTGTTGAACAACACCACTTTTGGGTAATTGAAGAGATTCATTACTTGAATTTAAAAGTGGAGTTAGAGATAATGAAACTTTGGTGGGATAAATTAGAGTTACATAAATTATCAGCTAGAGTAGTTCGAGAGAATGCTCTAGTAAATTATTGTAGTCGATCGAGAGATAATTGCAATAATCCATAGCTCATAATCCTCATAGAGTAACATGGTGAGAGTATAACAAAAGAGTCAGAATTAGTCTAGCAATTGGGAAAATCACTGTCTTAGATCTTTCTACCATTGATTTATCTTTAATATTAAATATTGTTAGTTTTTAGTATCAGTCCCTTTAGTTAATAAATCCAAACAACTATTGATAAAAATACTGCACCCGGAAAAGTGTCTGAGCTTACATTAGCATCACTGAGAATTGTAATAGGTAGGTTAGTTCCCTGAGGATTCGACTCCGAACTTAAAATTGGATTATATTTGCAACGACCGCTTTGTCTTTTATAAGGCACAGTTGGGTGTGATCACCTATTCTGTAGCAAGTAATAAAACTTGAAATTCAAGTTGTGCAATATAGTTTAGCGTAGGAAAACACTAACCAAAAGCAAGATTCACACTTATGGTAAGGAAATATGTACCACTTAATAAAGTCAAGATTCACACCCCTTGTACTGGCCAAAAGCACTAGGATATAGAGTAACTATAGTCAAAACATGGCAAACTTCCCATCAAAAAATTTCAGCAGTAAAGGTCCTTAAGTTAACAAACATACTCTGTCCAAATTACGCCAATAGATCAACACAAATCTCAAATCCCATAAACAGTACCAGAAAAGTAAACGTTAAAAATCACAAATCTGCCTAGATCTTGTTCTATCCACATTTCAATCCCAATCGGACCATCAATACATTGAATCAAAACAATTTAGATCTGAATATAAGTAGCACTCAATACCACAGATCCATAGCTACTGTATACAAAACACACATAAAAAATTTCATCTCCCTCTATTACTTGAATGCGAATGCAAAAATCAAAACTTGAAGCTTCAAATCACAAGGAAGCAACCAAGTACAAAACAAAGTTACTATAACTAAACCAAAATACTACAACAACATACATTCACTTCATCATCCTTATAAATAAACCAAAATACTACAAGAACATACTAAAATAATATACATTTACTTCATCATCCCTACGACAACCAAACCAAATAACAAAGCCCATGAAATCAAAATGATAGTTCTCATCTTCTTCCCTTTGGCATTTAAATTACTAGCTTTTTCAGCTTCCATAAGTTTAAATTGCTCCATCGTCAAGTTTCATCTTCAAATTATGCTTTTCAACCTGATAACATCTTCCACTTCATCAAACAAGTTCTTAGAGTTGTCTCTTTCGGCTTTAATAGCATCCTCCAATTCCTCAAGTTTCATCTTCATAGGGACCCTTTGAACTATAGTAGCTTTTTTCATGTCATAAACTTTATTCCTCAAATTGTTTCTCTCAATCTTAGCAGCATCAAGTTAGTTTTTAAATATTTGATCACCATCACCGCTCGACGAGGTAGCTCTTTGTCAATCCATTCAATAAACCGTAAGAACTAACCTACATCATATCAGAATTTTCCGTGAAAAAATAGTCATTTTTTCTACATAAACACTAACAATCAAAATCCATCTCAAATAAAAACTCTGCAAACCCTAACCTAACCCAACAAAAGAAGATGAATCAAATAAATTGACTAAAAACGAAATAAATTCAAAACTAACTTTGGATTTTGAACATTTGTAGAACCTTCTCCCAGCATTAGCATCTGATCAAGCTGTCAAATATAGTGCAATGAATCCGCAATGACACCTTCTTGCCTATTGAATTTCATGCGCATTCACATATAAATCAGATATTGAGCAGAAATTTTCAAAGAAAAAGGGAGATTTTTAAAATGAGGGAACAATGACAATTATGGGTTTAGGAATGGGTGACTATTCATATAAGAGGAGGGTAAATAAGAAGGGGTTCACTTATGTGGATTGCCATGTTAGCTAATTAATGCCACTGAGAAGGCTTATGTGGGAAACCGTTAGAATGAAGGCATTATTGGCCTAGAAAATTAACGTGGGAGATTTTGTTGGCCCAGTTTACTAACGGAGGACAAAAGTGAGCTATTTCCAATAGTGTAAGAATATTAATGGACCTTTTCCGTTCTAATACCTAAAGAGCATGGATGTTGTACAAACTAACTTTTTAAAAGGCAGATGTCTAATGATGGATCCAACAATGAGTTTGCATGTCCAGCAGAATTCAGTGTGTATATTTTTAGGGCCAAAAGAGTATGGGTGTTGTACGGACTAGCTTTCTAAAAGGCAGATGCACAATGGCGGATCTAACAATATAAGTTCACATGTCCAGCAGAACTCAGTGCGTATTTGTGGGGCCAAAAGAGCATGTGTTGATACCCAATTTTCCCCTACAATATTTTCAAAATTGCATATATACCTTCAAAACTATGCATTAGCATCAATTAACATTTTTCCATAATTTCTGCATTTTTAAGTTTTTTAATTAACTTATCCCAGTATTTTTAGTTATATAAATAATTACTAGCTGCATTACAAATAACTTTATAACAATTTCATGGTTTAATTTTGCTATTTATATTTATATTAAGCTTAAATTATTTCACAAATAGCCACATTTACAGTTCTTAGGTTATAATTGCAATAACTTTACAATTATAGTCCATGCATGCATTATTACATTACTTTACCAGAAAATAGCTTGTTGTATTTTTAAAATATTGAATAACTATTTTAAACATTTTTGTGCATGCAAATCATTTTTTTACAATTTATTAATTATTTTTATAAATTATTTTATCAACTAATTGGGTATATAAAAAATAGCCTCTTAATTCCTTTAATTTTTCGGACATAACCACTATGCATCAGCCTAAATCCCTTAATACACTAGCCCAATTCGCCCCTAAGCCCAATCTATACCTGCCCGACCCAATAACCCCGTTTAATCGTGGCCGTTGATCTTTTAGATCACCGGTCCACAACATTACTTGCCTTTTTAATTCACCAACAACCTAACCCCCCCCCCCCCCCCCCCTTCACTTTTCCATTTCCGCCGTCACTGCTTCCCTAACCTCTCCCATTCTCCCTCAACTCACCCCTAACCCTAATCGCCGTCACCGGCGAGAAACTCCCGTCTATGAAATTTCGTGCATTCTCTGACCATTACCGGCCTTCTATACCTCCTTTCTATTTGATTACATGGATCCTTAAAAGAATCTCAAGAAGATTCAACCTGGTTCTTGCCCCAAACTTGTTTACTGGCCCGTCTAGGTCCATTCTCGTTTGTGAGTACAAATTTCCTCTTATTTTTAGTTTGAATCTATGAGTTTTTGACCGAGTCTCTTTCGTCTTTACTGTTTTTGAAAACCCTAGTTTCACTACTATTCAAATCTATTCAGATCCTTGTAGATCTGAAATGATTCGAGTATTTTTGGGTGTTTTCCCTTGAATATCTTTTTTTTTAGTTAACTGCTTCGATTTTATTCACTCTTTCTGAAACTAGGGTTCGTCCCAGACTTTTCTTCAAAGGGTTTTCCAACTTTTCAGTGCTTAAACTAATTGTTCTTCACTATCTTGACTGATTCTCGTGTATATGCTTAAACCCCAAACGTTTTGTTTGTGACACTGATTTCTTCAAAAAATTTCCGTTATTATGTTTGTTTCTGTGAACCAGTCATATTAATTGATTCTATTTAGGGACTTGAACAATTTTCCCTATTAAAATCAGTATTCTTAGAGATTTCTACTGATTGATTCCTATTAGGGATTCGAATGATTGTCCTGTTAAAATCATATTTGCTGGGATTTTTACTTGTTTCCTTATTTGTGACCTTGATTGATTATACTTGACTTAATTAGATAATCAATATAGTTTGGAGATTTGTTTGATTCCTTATATGGTATGATTCTGATTTTCTGCCTTAATTGAACCCCAATTCTGGCCGTTACCTGACTCTCCCCAATTTAAGGGGGTCTCTTCTGGATTTCTCTATAGGAATTGATTCCCTAATTGGCTGATTGATTTTATTTGATTACCCTTGTTTTACGAACCGTGATTTCCTCTTTACCTTATTTGTTTGACCTCCCTAAGTTCAAATTCTAATCTTTCATGTTTATTGTTACATGTTTACTTCTGTGTTAAGGTTCAATCTTCCCTGTTTATTGCCTTAGCCAGCATGTTTACTTCCCTATTTTTCTGTCTAATTGACTTCATATGGTATGACCAATTCCTGTGTTCCCAACCCCTGTTCCTTTTTTGTGTAATTGTTTGTTCTCAGCATGTTGTATACTCACCTAAGGTTAACTAACAAACTGAGTTGAATATGGGCAATATGAAGCTTGTGACTGTGTTTCTATTTGCTGTTGTTTGTTGAACCCCCTTTTTAGAATGTTTCTAAACTGTTTCACTCCTAATATGTTTTCACCTTTAAACTATTTTCACTCTTAAATGTTATACTACTGAACTGTCTTACTCCTGGAATGTTTTCTTAAAACTGTTTCCACTGTGTCAAGCACTCTCACTTCTACTCTTATATTACTTAAGTTCTGCCCCTCCAGTGTGTGTACTGCCTAGGAACCCATGAGATTCCTCTAAACTCTGACACACTGGGGTTGGCTCTTCCACACTGCACAAAAACTGTTTTCTTTAAAGGATACTTGGTGTGAGCATTGCCCGGGGTCCCTAAGGCCCTTGGGAACTTTGACGCACCAGGATACCCTATTGAGCACTATGAGATATTGGTACTTTGGATTTGGTTGAAGGCCTGACCTTCCAGGTTTTACTTATGGGCATATTCAGGCTCCCTATAGCATATCTTTTATTTATTATGCAATGGTCTGTAATAACGATCCTTGTAAATAGATATTGGGGGATATTAGTAAAGGGAGGGATTTTCATATAATTTTTGTGGGGGCATTTGGGTAGAAATCATGCTCTTAGGATTACTATGACTATTTGCTTGCATTAGGTATCATGCTCTTAGGATCATTTATACATTAGATAACATGTTCATAGGCATTATGTCGTTTGTTCTAAAGCTTCTGCTTTTCTAAAAGGTTCTACATACATCATGCCTGCTTAGAAATCGTGTCACTAGGTTGTTATTAATTCTTCCTAATAATCATGTTCATAAGTTTCTCCTTCGTGCATGAGAAAACATTTTCTAGGACTTTTATCTCACTCTCCTAAATACAACCCATTGTCTAGATAGTATAAAAATCAGTCCCAACACCTAGATATCATGCTTATAGAGATAAACGTATAAAATTAGTTTTGTAATGTTCAACACCTAGAAAACATGCCTATAGGACATGATTAACTCAAACTGTCTGTTTAAAATCGCTTGTTAGTATTAAGATTCTGATTAGCATTTAGATATCATGTTTATTGGACATCTGGGATCCACGCCTAAGCAAGCCTGTAGGATAATTTAAATCTTGCAAATGGTAAAACTGTGCTTTGTTTAATTATTTGTGAACTGCCCAGATTCAGAAAGTCCTAAAATCAGTAGGCAAACTGATTAGGTTTCTATCATTTCGCCCTAACACAATGCTGCATATTCTCTGCTTGTCATGCTCACCTAGATTTCCTGTTCTAGGACTTTCCTGAAACATCTGAAATCTTGTTGTTTGGGACGTGCTTATTATCTGCTTATTTGTGGAGGTAAACATGAGCCCCTTAATTGTTCTTTACTTGACAGTCCTATATGTTCTTTGTTGTCGCTTAGATTTTCTCCTTTAAGCACCTCAGGAGAATCTCAAACTGCCTAAATTAGAGGTCCTAAACACCTCCAGGGCCATAAGGAAGGGACGGGTAATGCACGCATAGAGTTCGTCTAATAAAAACCACTTATAACTGCTAAGGGGAGGGTAATTGGGTAGTAAAGGATATGATGACCTCTGCGCTAATGCCACGTGTAACCCCTCTAGTTGAGGAAGGTTTACCGGGTATTGCACAGATGTGATCCTATAGGCTAATAAACTTAGGCACTCCCTTATTTCTTGTTTTTTTAATAATCTCTATGTGCTTAAATTGTTTTATGTTCTTAATGACTAATTCAAAAAATGAGTTTGGTCGGGACCCACCGTTGTGGACCTCGAGGGGTGCCTAACACCTTCCCCTCAAGGTAATTTCAAGACTTTACCCAATCTCTGGTAACGCAAATCGGTTTATATGAGTTACTTGAATTAGGTTCCCTAACGCACCTTAAATACATTAGGTGGCGACTCTTCAATTTCCATACCCCTTTCCCAAAAGGAAACGAGTTGTCCCAAAGCATGTCGAAACCCGGACTCCGCGAAAACGAGGAAAAAGGGAAGCGCGACAGCATGGCGACTCTGCTGGGGACTTTAGGCGTTTACCATAACAAAATTGCCTTTTATAAATTAGTCTTAAGCATGCTTCTTTTTTGTTAATACGTGCGCACCCTTTCCATATCCCCTTATGTGAATTTAATTGCCCGTTTTGAGCTTTTGTGATTTCTTCTACTGCAGAAACTGACTTATTTCTTTGTTTTCCTTTCTTAAACGTCTTTCAATTATTAAATACCGGATTTATTATTTTCCTAACATGCAAATACGTGACAACATGCTATTTACTGCTTCATAAATCATGCTCAACATCATATTCCACTCGTGCGTAATCAATCCTATAGCAATGCTTGATGAGTGGTTGCGCTCTTCCCATATATCACTCTTTAAATTCGGAAAGGCTTATTTGGGGTAAAACTAGTTGATCAACGGTGCAATCAACGATTCCGTGCCTTTTCCCCTCAAGTTGTTCGCTTGAGGGTACCAGTCTAGACCCCCATAGCAACCTTACTCTGATTATAATTGTGCGTGCATCCTGGTCAAACCTAGCCGGGTTAATATGTTGTCCACATAATAACCCTTTAAGACCAACATTAACCAAAAGTCCACCGGGGTTCCCATAATCCCAACGGATGCAACCACGTTTTGTGCATTAATTTTGGAGAACTAAATGCCAATATGCTAATCATGGATATATAAATAGTCGAATCTGGAGGGGGAAAGGGTCTAACCTTATTTGTTTTGAAGAAAATGAGGCATGAAGTCCCTACGTTCGACATGATCCAAAATATGCCCAGAAGATCAAGGCTGGGGAAGGTCCTTATGGGACCAAGTAGATTAGATTTATTTGCTTCTCCAAATGTAATAAGGCCAAGTGTCAGTAGTAACTTATCTTTTATTATCTTAGTGTCGTCTTGAGATTCATCTGTTATTAATGAAATGAGGCATTTATTGGCATCTAAGTTCTCCAAAACAACTTGTCGCTAGGCCTACCTCGGGCACAACGAGGCTCCCAAAATAGGACGTGAATTTACATTCCGCAATATGTGTTTAAATATCGCAAATATTCTTTTCAGAACTCTTACTGACTTAGCTACCTTTTGTTTTTATTTCTTTCTTTTGATTATTCCCATTCTCCAAAGGTTGGTTCGTGCATACTGGCATCATCAGCTTATCATACTAGATCCAGAGTCCCTCCACCTTCTCCTCCTCCAAGTCCAAGAAAAGGAAAAGGGAAAGCAAAGATGGATGATTTGAACGGCATCAGAAAGGACAACAACACACATGTTGAACATGCAGAAGCTTCTGATGGTCGAGGTACTCAGGCCCCAAATGATGTGGTGTCACGACTTGAGCAGAAAATACTAGAACTCCAGGGTGAGCTAGAGCAGGTCCGGAGCTTAGCAAATTTATCCCTCACACTCAATATCCCAGATGTCAACCATTCAAACACTCAGAAACCCGCACTACCGCAAAACACACCCAATAAGCGCCTACAAAATCCTCCCGCACCTCACCATTACACAACCCCACCACAGAATCAAACTATCCCTCCATAATATCAGCAAAACACCTACCATACTCCACAAAATGCCCCACCAATCATTCCTGAACCCCAGAACTCCACCAATGATCACCATTATACCAAAACTCCCGGTCACCAAAACAACCCCATATACGTGGAAACCCTACCTCACTCCACTCAACCCGCATCCTATGCACCAGAATCCTCTAAGAAGGAATTGCTCATTAAGAACCTGGCTGAAGAGCTCAAGAAGTTGACAAGTCGGGTTCAAAGAAATGAAGGAGGCAAAGGGATAGAAGGTCTAAACTATGAAGACCTATGCATACAGCCAGATGTAGAATTGCCAGATAATTACAAACCTCTTAAGTTTGAAAAGTTTGACGGAACAGGTGATCCCAGGGTTCACCTGAGGACTTAGCGTGACAAGCTTGTAGGGGTCGGAAAGGATGAAAGGATCCAAATGAAGCTTTTCATGAGGAGTCTTACGGGAGATGCTTTATCCTGGTACATCAGCCAGGATCCTAAGAAGTGGGTCAACTGGGTGAGTATGGCATATGACTTCCTGGATAGATTCAGGTTTAACACAAAGAATGCGCCGGATGTCTTCTATATTCAGAACTTAAAGAAGAGGCCCACTGAGACCTTCCGCGAGTATGCCACTCATTGGAGGTCAGAAGCAGCCAAAGTCAGGCCGACATTGGACGAGGAACAGATGAACAAGTTCTTCGTCAGAGCACAGGATACGCAGTACTATGAAAGATTGATGGTTATGGAAAAACAACAAGTTCTCCGATATCATCAAACTCGAAGAAAGGATTGAAGAGGGCATTAAAAGCGGTATGGTGACAAACTTTGAGGCATTGCAGGCCACAAACAAAGCACTGCAGCCAGGGGGTATATCGAAGAAGAAAGATGTGGGAACAGTAATGGTCGCCTAAGGACCCAAGACTCCACTTGTATATCAAACCTCCCCACTTACATACCAAGCACCTCCACGCACATATCAACCGTCACCTCTCAGATATTCCCAACCAGCCACTGCTTATCACACATATAATTCCCAACCCTCTCACTTTCATTCACCTCCAACTCGTCCAAACTACCCAACACCTCAGCCTAACTTTGACCGCAGACCACCTAAATAATACACTACCATTGCCGAACCCATTGACCAGCTGTATGAAAGGCTGAAGGTTGCTGGATACATCACTCCTATCCCTACTGGGACCGTGGAGAATTCATCCCAATGGGTCAACCCAAATAAGGCCTGTGCATATCATTCTGGCATGAAAGGGCACACCATTGACGAGTGTCGAACACTGAAGGATAAGATCCATACCTTGATTGATAATAAGGTCATTCAGGCCAAAGAAGCTACACCTAATGTCCACAATAAACCCCTCCCAGATCATAGGGGTGGAGGTATCAATGTGATAGAGACCGGTGAGGAATGGCATTCCGAGGGATCAATTGGACTTATCAAAAAGGGTGACGATCCTAAGAAACCCGCACAAATATAACCGCCAATTAAGGTTGAGGTAACTGCATCGGTTCCATTTGAGGTTGAAGTAGCACCACATGTGCCACACCTAAGTCAGACCTTCCATCATGCCGATATTATATGGGGATCAGGGGAAGAAGAAGCGTTGGCATCATTAAGGAACTTGTTCTTGGAAGATGATGACATGGATTGCTGTGTAATTTTTGAGGAGGAGGAAGAGGAAGGGCCTACCATTAGGAGATGTGGAACGAGGATCATTCCTCAAGAATTGGACTGTCAGACCATCCAGGGCCCAACGAGTCTCGGGGTAGCAAGGCTGAACAAAATTATTATTTTGTTTCTGAAAAAAAAATGATTTCCCTTTTTGGAATTCTGTTTTAAATAATATTTCCAATGTTCCAAAAACGTTGTTTTTGAGAAATCGCATTTGTTTGATGCTTTAAATGAATTGATGATTACTATTACCATTTCTCTCTCATATCTTTATCCATACAACATTACTATTTTCTATCTCGATGAACTGGCAACTGTGACATGTAATGAGGCAACGCAACAAAAGGATTTCCTTCCTTGAGGATCATACAAGAAGCTGAGCTCAACGACACAGAATGGATAAATAGCAGTTATGAGCAGTTAGCCCTCATAGACGGAAAAAGGATGAATGCGGTATGTCACGGACAACATTATCAGAACAGGATGTCCAGAGCCTTCAACAAAAGAGTCAAGCCGAGACAGTTCACACCGGGGCAGCTGGTGTTGAAGAAGATCTTTCCGCACAAGGAAGGGACGGGTAATGCACGCATAGAGTTCGTCTAACTAAAATCGCTTATAACCGCTAATGGGAGGGTAATTGGGTAGTAAAGGATATGATGACTTGTGCGCTAATGCCACGTGTAACCCCTCTAGTTGAGGAAGGTTTATCGGGTATTGCACAGATGTGATCCTTTAGGCTAATAAAATTAGGCACTCCCTTCTTCTTGTTTTTTTTAATAATCTCTAGATGCTTAAATTGTTTTATTTGCTTAATGACTAATTCAAAAAATGAGTTTTGTCGGGACCCACCATTGTGGACCTCGAGGGGTGCCTAACACCTTCCCCTCAAGGTAATTTCAAGCCCTTACCCAATCTCTGGTAACACAAATCGGTTTGTATGAGTTACTTGCATTAAATGCCTTAACATACTTTAAATCCGTTAGGTGGCGACTCTTCAATTTTCATACCCCTTTCCCAAAAGGAAATGAGTCGTCCCAAAGCATGTCGAAACCCGGACTCCACGAAAGCGAGGAAAAAGGGGGGCGCGACAGCATGGATATTTTTACACTCAATTGGCAATTTCATTCTTTAGACTTATTTTTACTGAACGGTTTATAAGGGAAGTCACAATTTCTATCTTAAACAAGTTCCAATAGTAAAAAAGATAGGAAAAAAATAATTGCCTACCCTGAAATATAAAAAAAGTATTACAATTTTGTAAAATCTTAGATAGTTGATAGCTTAAAATATCTTGGAGGAGAAAGATGGTTAGAATTTATTATATGTACGTCTTAGTAAAATAATTTTCTAATTAAAACAAATGGATTAAGGTGGTGACTGATGATGATAGAGCTATTTTTCTAAGAATATTTGTACTAAGAAAATGAATGTCATTCATGTATGGGTCAAAATTCGACTGAGAAAATTCGACAAATAGAAGTGAACAAGTGTGGGAATTACAGCCTCGACGTAGACATTAAGGCCGAGGTCGAGCATGGACCAACAACGAGGGACCGCCATGCAAGATATCAAGGGCGAGGTCCAATAGAGAATAATAGGAATAACGGCTAGAATAGTATTGGAACTACCAAAAGGAATATTTTATTGAATATTCCCTTCGCTGTACCTTTTAGGATTTTCTGGAATTATTCCATATAAATAGTAAAAGATAGAGGGTAAAAAGGGAGGTAAGATTCACTCTGATAAGAACCCTTGTGAAAAGTTGACCCTTGGGAGAGAATACAAAACTTTACCTTTCCACAGTGATTAGATTTGGTTATTTATTGTGCCTTTCCACTCACACAATCCAAGAAAGCCTTGTTCATTTTCATATCCATTTGTCACATGTTGTTGTCAGAAGGAAGAATCATCCACATCATTCAATATTTGGGTGAACTGTTCTTCCTATTTACATGTATTGCCATTCGTTCATATTTATTGCTCATTGTTGTCCCTCCATTTATTCTCAAAAGCTTCATTTAATAATCCGATAATTGGTCCCATCCATTTGTGTACTTTACTGTTCAGACACGTCGTTAGATATAAGATTCATTGTGCTTGACTAGGATTTGTCTTTCATCTTATTTATCTGTCAATTAGTTTGGCAAAAAGTGTTATACTTTTTGTTCAAACGATTTGGCACCGTCTGTGGGGATTTTCTATTCAAAGTCATAGTTTTTTTAGATCTACAAAAAAAACATACGAACAGCAAAATACAAAACTTTTTTTTCCTACTTGCATGATCTAACATGGCAGCAAATGGAGAAGAAATATTGAAGGCAGTGGCAGGTATTACTGCTAATCTCCTAAACACCATCAATGAAGTTTAACGGCAAAGACGAGGAGAATATGACACCAAGCGCTTCTCCTAGGCGAAGTGGTTCACCCCTCCCTCATGGAAACGTTACTTCCTCCCATGGAAAGGGAGCCTCTATGTCCACGATGGAAGAAGCACCACCATCAATGAAAAAACTACAAGAAGCATGGTTAACGAGTACACTGAACAGTATACTCGACAGGCCTCTCAAAGGGCGAGCATGGATGATGCACGAGTCGACATCACAACAACAACCAATGAGCAGCACGCCCCCTCCTTCAACAGGTATCACTCACACTATTAATGATACAGGTAATGATGCCCTTGTTACTATTCTACGAAAAATGGAGGAGATGGAGAACGAGAATAAAGTGCTCCGCGACCAAATGAGAGAGCATCAAGAAAGGGTGGATAAGATATCCGGCGCCCCAAAACTTCTACCAAAACAGGATGTCGACCGGTTCGTGGAACAACCGTATAGCGACGATGCTGCACCACATGATATACCCAAAACATTCAAGATACCGCCATACTTAAGAATATATGATGGCACAACGGACCTTGAAGATCACATCATCCACTACGTCACTGCAGAGAAAGGCAACGATCTCGCTAAAGAACAAGTGCCATATGTACTACTGAAAAAGTTTGGTGAAACTCTAACCAAGGGAGCTCTAACATTATACTCACAACTGCCAGTGCGATCCATAGATACATTTGAGGAGATGGCCGACAATTTCGTCGCCGCCCATGTTGGGGCCAAGAAAGCAGAAGCTAGGGTGAATGATATATTCGCCATTAAATAGTCACCCGACGAAGGGCTCAGGGACTTCCTCGCCCAGTTCAACAGAGTAAGAATGACCCTTCAAAACGTATCAGAGGGAATGGCTGTAGTAGCTTTTCAAAACAGGCTAAATAGGAGTGGCTCGAGGGCGACCAAGAAACTGTTGAGCTAGATTATGATGTAACCCCCCCACCACCACCACTTGGGAAAAAATACACAACGCCTACTATGCCGAGGTGAGCTCTGATGAGGACAACATTAACGACCATTGCAGGGGTTGACGTCGGTCCAAATGGAGTCAATAAAGGACCGCAGGAACGATAATAGAAGGGATCACCTGGGTCCGCGCCCCAATCACGAGAGACATCAGCCGTATGTCATAACTGCCGCCATACCACCTCCGCCATGGCGACGGCCCGTCCAGGACGCAAATAGGGACTCACCAAAGCGAAAGAGGTATGCCTCCATTATTATATTCTCACAATTTTTGTGTTTCCCCTTCAGAAATTATCTACGCCTTAGAGAAGCTCGGCCCAAAGGTGAAATGGCCACAAAAGATAAAGTCCGACCCAAACACCAGGAAGTCGAACACCTTCTATGAATTATATTAGGAACGAGGTCACAAGACCGAGGATTGCATCGCCTTAAGATAGGAGGTACGGAACATGCTCCAGCAAGGGCATTTAAGAGAGTTGATAAGCGATTGAGGAAGAGAGATCTTCGCTTGTGGGCGAGAACAACACCAAGGCCCTCCGAAAACACCCTCCCCAGCCCGCACCATCCAGATGATTATCGGTGGAGGCGACGACGCGACAATCAATCATGTGAAATTCATAACCACCCACAAATTGAAGCGTTCGATCATATATGAACAGTACGATGATTTCGAAGAAAGTATCATCTTCGATGGGTCGGATACTCACAGTTTGACTTTCCCTCACTATGATGCTCTTGTTATTACTTTACGCATTTCATATACAGATGTAAAACGTATTATGGAAGATGACGGGAGCGACGCGTGAATTATCCACCCTCGAGTCCTCGTGCAAATGAGGCTCGAGGATAAGATAGTGCCACGCTGCATCACGCTAACAGGTTTTAATAATGCAGTTGAACGGACCTCAGGATAAATCACACTACACGCCCTAGGAGGTGGCATCACCCTGGAGACAACGTTCCACACCATGGACCAAGACACGGCGTACAACGCCATTATAGGACGACCTTAGTCCACGTCAAGAAAGCCATCCCATCTAGAATGCACCAGGTTGTCAAATTTCCCACCCCGCGATGAGTGTTCAGTATTCGTGGCGAGCAGAGCACGGCCCAAGAACGATATCGCATCGCCCAGGATTACACATGCACCCAACAGTTGAAAAGCAGAAGCATAGAAATTAGCGAGGTCGAGGTCAGACGGCGATGAAATGAAAGACGTCATCAAAGACCCCAAAATCGTGGAAGCCACGGGATCAACTGTGGAAGACCTCGACCCCGTCCAACTAGATAAAAATGACCACAACAAAAAAGCTTATATCGGCCACAAACTTCAAGAACTAGGTAAATTCCATCAATTTTTAACTAACAATGCAGATTTGTTTGCCTTCTCCCATGCCGATATGCCAGGCATCCTGAAGGAAGTAGCGACACACAAGCTGAATGTCGACCCACTCTACCCGCCGATACGGCAGGTTAGGAGAAATTTCAGTTCCACTATAAATGATGTCGTCCGCGAAGAGGTGGAAAAACTTCTCACAAACGGTTCAATCAGCGAGTCGAAGTACCCCCAATGGGTCGCCAACATGGTCATGATAAAAAAGAAAAATGGGAAATGGCGCATGTGCGTAGACTTCACAGATCTGAACAAGGCTTGTCCGAAAGATTCATTCCCATTGCCTCACATTGATCAGCTCATCGACGCACCAGCAGGACATGAGCTGTTAAGTTTCTTAGACGCCTACTCAGGTGACAACCAAATCCTCACGGAGGAGGAGGACCAGGAAAAAACCACTTTCATCACCCACCAAGGGACGTACTGCTACAGAGTCATGTCGTTTGGACTGAAAAACGCAGGGGCAACCTATCAGAGGCTAGTAACCAAAATGTTCAAAGAGCAACTCAGCAAAATGATGGAAGTATATATAGACGACATGTTGGTCAAGTCGAAAAGAAAGGAAGAACACATCGACCATTTTAGGGAGGCCTTCGACATACTTAGGCGGTACGACATGAAGCTGAATCCCGAGAAATGTGCCTTCAGCATAACCTCAGGAAAATTCCTCAGATTTTTGGTTTCGCAGAGAGGAATTGAGGTTAATACCAACCAAATCAAGGCTATAGAAGGAATACGAGAAACCTTACCAGCAAGAAGAAAGTGCAAAAACTGACCGACTGTATAGCCGCCCTATCGAGGTTCATCTCATGATCCTCTGATAGATGCCACAAATTTTCGGCGTACTCAAAAAGGAAAATGGACTCCAATAAAACTCTGAGTGCATCAATGCCCTGAGATAATTAAAGGCATACTTGTCCTCGCCCCATTTCTTGCAAAGGTAGAACCCGAAGAGCCCCTCCTGATATACCTGGCCGTGTCCGACGTTGCAGTGAGCGCAATCTTGGTCCGCAAAAATAAAGGTACGCAATATCCAATATAATACATTAGCAAAACCCCCATGGACGCCAAAACGAGGTATCCTCATCTCGAAAAGCTAGCCCTATCTTTAGTCGTAGCTTCATGAAAGCTTAGACCTTACTTCCAATTCCACCCCATCTCAATGGTCACGACCTTTCCCCTGATGAGTATCCTACACAAACCCGAACTTTCGGGTAGGTTGGCTAAATGGTCCATCGAGTTAAGCGAGCATGATATAACCTATCAGCTGCAAAAAATGATAAAGTCGCAAGTACTTGCCGAATTCGTCATCGATTTCAGCGCTAAAATAATGCCTAAGGTCGAAAGGGAAGCCACTAATACTTCCCCCAAGCTACACGAACTATGGATTCTATACACCGATGGCGCCTCCAACATCAGGATCTGGACTAGGATTTGTACTCGAGGTCCCGACAGGCGAAGTAATTCGTTAGTCCATACGGTATCCCGATATGACTAACAATGAGGCCGAGTATGAGGCTGTGATTGCAGGATTAAAACTAGCCCTCAAATACGGAGCACGATGAGTAGTCCTACGATGTGACTCACAACTCGTCACCAACCAAGTCATAGGGACTTTCCAAATCAAGGAACAAAGGCTACAAAAATATCAGGCCGAGATCTACAAGCTACTGCCCGAGTTCGATCAATGCCAGCTCGACCAGATACCTCGAGTGCAGAACATCGAAGCCGACGGCCTCGCCAAATTGGTAGCAGCTACCAAAAGCATAAACAGAAAAGAGAAGGTGGTCATGCTCCTCCACTCCACCATCGACCAGATTGAGGTACGCATTATTAACTTAACTGGGACTGGAGCAACTGTATCATCACCTACCTGCAGGACGACGTGCTCCTGAACGACAAAAAAGAAGCAAAAAAATCTTCGAATGCAAGCATCCAGGTATAACATCATCAACAACAACCTATATAAGATAACGTATCGCGGCCCTCTAGCAAAATGTCTATGACCAAACCAGACAAGGCGTGTTCTAGAAGAGGTCCACGAGGGTCATTGAAGAGCTCACATCGGCAATCAATCCCTAGTCATATGTCTATACGAGCGGGATACTACTAGCCCACAATAAAAAAGGAAGCAGTTGACTTTGTTAAAAAGTGTGAATAATGCCAAAAGTACGCCCCCATAATCCATCAAGCAGGCGAGCACCTCCACTCAGTCATGTCAACCTGTCCCTTCATCAAATAGGGAATGGATATCGTTGGCCCACTTCCTGCAGGACGAGGTAATGTACGATTTCTTTTGGTTTTGACTAACTACTTCTCTAAATGGGTGGAAGCAGGTACATTCGCTCAAATACGCAAACAAGAAGTGATTACCTTTATATGGAGGAACATCGTATGTCACTTCGGCATCCCCAAGGAAATCAGTTGTGACAACGGACGTCAATTCACAGGGAAAAAAGTAACTGAATTCTTCGATAAATGGCACATCAAAAAAATACTCTCCACGCCATATCATCCTGCCGCCAACGGCCAGGCGAAATCCTCCAACAAAATGATATTGAATATCATGAAAAATAAACTGGGAAACGCCAAGGGATTGTGGCCAGAGGTTCTACCAGAAGTGTTATGGGCATATCACACCACGCCAAAGACGAGCACAGGGAAAACGCCATAATCACTAGTCTATGGGACTGATTATATGATACCGATCGAGGTCGGGGAACTGAGCCTAGGATATTCAAATGAAAGCGGCCCAAGCAATGACGAAAATAGAAGGAAAGATCTCGACGAAGCCGAAGAATGAAGAGACATGGCTTACATAAGGATGATAGCCCAGAAATAATAAGTAGAGCGATATTATAACAAAAATACCAAAGTTAGACCACTCAAAGTCGGGGACTACATACTCAAAGCCAAGACACAGGCGAGCAGAGATCCACGAGAAGGAAAACTAGGGACCAAATGGGACGGTCCATACAAAATTACGGTGGCAGTAAGAAAAGGATCGTTTCAAATAGAAACAATGGAAGAAAAATTGCTACCAAAAAATTGGAACATCGCTCACCTCAAATACTTCAACTTCTAAAAGAGAAGACGTTCTCCAAGTCATAATCTCTTTCCCTCACCCGAGTTTTATCCCAATTGGGTTTTCTCGAAGAGGTTTTTAATGAGGCGACGAAGAGTGCATCTCAAGGTTAAGTATCAGTTCATCACCCGACCTCTCAATAGTTTCTCCAGGTCGGCCAATGAAGGGACTAGATAGACTGGGACTTCTCGAATGTATGAACAGAGCAAAACATGTAAACTTCTTCAATTAATGTATAAACCAAGCGAAATATGCAAACATATGGTGTTGACATGTGTCCACCAAGTTTATACATTACGCCAATGCAGGCAACTCACATTCGACCTCGTTCGAATTAATTTAAAGTCAACATTCGACCTCGCTCGAATCGACTCACATTCGACCTTGCTCGAATCGACTCACATTCGACCTTGTTTGAATTAACTTAAAGTCAACATTCGACCTCGCTCGAATTGACTCACATTCGACCTCGTTCAAATTAATTTAAAGTCAACATTCGACCTTGCTCGAATCGACTTACATTTGACCTCGTTTGAATTAACTTAAATTCAATATTCAACCTCGCTCGAATCGACTCACATTCGAACTCGTTCGAATTAATTTAAAGTAAATATTCAACCTCGCTCAAATCGACTCACATTTGACCTCGTTCGAATTAATCTAAAGACAATATTTGAACGAGTTCGAATCAATCTATAAGTCGACATTAGACTTCACTCGAATCAACCTATGACTCGACCTCGTTCGAGTAGAGTTACAAGTCAACGTTCGACCTCAAACCAGCCCAACTTACAGTCGACCTAAGTGAAACCGCAACCAAGGCAGTCAATTGAGAAAAACATTCAAAGGGAAAATAAGAAGTTCAAGAACAGACAAAAAAAGTATTATCATTCCAAAAATTCATCTTATAAGGTCCAAACAAGTTCCCGCACCAAAAAAAGAAGAGAAAAAAGAAGAAGAAGAATAAGAAGAATAAGAAGAAGAAAATACAAAGACAAGCATACTACTCAGCCGCATCTCCCCCATTGCCATCGCCACCGGCGCCCTCACCATTGGAGTATTCATCATCGTACCAAGCACCTGGCTCGAGCCCATCCAAGTCATCTTCATCACCATCCATGCCGGAAGTACCGAGGTTGTAGCCACAAGCATCACGAGTTGCAAGTGCATTAACACGAGCATCCTCGAACTCCGTTTCTAAAGCTTTCTCGGCCGTCATCAAACTCCTGTATATGTCAATATGAGCCTCAGCATGCACCTACTTCTCGTACAAATCCCGTGGGACATTGGGATAAGTGGAAGCATGGGAGGTAGACGGTTAAGCTTGTTGCTGTGCCTTCTCGGCCATGAAGACGGAAATCTACTCGTTCAGATCAGAGACCTCTGCCTCTAGACCACCGATCCTCTCTTCGAGCCTCGCCTCTTTAAGCGCAAATGTCTCTACTTCACTAGCCTGCTCGTATCTGAAGACGCGGATGGTACCTACCAGTACCACCGCCTCCACCACAACAGCTGTTCTAGCTTTCTCTATTCTCTCCAACTCCTCATCTTTGGCAGCCAACTCGTCCCTTAAGCCGTTGGCTCTAACATCACTCTGCACGAGCTCGACCCGTAAGGATGCCACCTGATCCTGGAGATCGACACACTCGGCCGCAACCCCCTTGCTTACCTCGAGCTCATCATCTTTGGCCCTCAATGTCCCTTCGAGCTCGCTGCACCGTCCGATGGCTCTCACAAGATCAACATCCTTCTCCTTCAACTCCTCATCCTTTAACTCCCTTCTGTTTCAACTCGTCTCGGAGAGTTTGTAATTGACCGTCCTCACCAAGTATGCTGACCAGTGCTCGATGCTTGGTACGGTACTCTCTGTATTTAGACTCCATCCTCTTATAGAAAGCTGCCCTCTGCTCCTCTCGATGGACGCTCTCAATCTCCAGAATGAAAGTCGGATAAGAAAACGAAGAGAGGTCAACAAAGACAGATAATATAGAGGAAAGAAGTTAAAACACTAAAAAAAAGAGAACTTACTCGCAGGGCCATCCTGGAAATGCCCAGTGACAGGTCCACGTCCTTCAGCGTCTGCAGAGTCTTATTCTCGGAGTCCGTGCACAAGGGGGCAAAAGCTGGAACCACACGCTACAAGTTGGCCAACAGACTAAAATCCACGGGGATAACAATATTCCGAGTAGATCCCTCGGTCCTCACTTCTACTCGAGTGAACCTCTCTTTGGAGGTCTGCACTTCCTCGAGGTCGATATCAGAACCAGACCCATCATCTTCTACAATGACTGTTTTCCCTCTGTCACCGGCGGACGATGAGCCGACCTCAGCAATCCTTGTCCGTCCTCCTTTCGTGGTAACCTCCACTACCTCCAACGGCCTCTTTTCTGCGGTGACCTCTGGCGTGGGAGCAGCCCCACTAACCGATGGATGCGCCAAATCCGCATGCAAAAAGATCGGCCCCTCAGGCGCGACAGCGGCCGTAGTAACTCCGCCAGTCTCTACCCTCCGCCTTTTCAATAGAGCCATTTCCTCCTCGCCGGGAGAATACTCATCTATCAAGTGCATCACCGGGTAGGCCGGGGTCTCTACTGATGGAACGTCCGTCTGTGGGCCAGATTCACCTAACGCCGGAGTCTACAGAGAAGCATTCTGCACGGACTCGGGCAACACGAACTGCATCCCGGCGAGGCGACAACTTGGCGAAAAGCAGGAATGGGAGCCTTCGCCTTCTTAGAATTCCTCCGACCTGGAACCAATAAAAGAACCATAAGTAAGAAGGGGAAACGAACCATAATGAAGTCAAAATATTTAGAAGACGAGATTCGACTTACCGGTCGAGGGCTTGGTCCCGAACCTCTTGTTAAAGGATGCCTAGTCACAAATCCCTACGGTGTGGGGCAGAACTTGTGCCACCCAATAACCGATGTCGGCAACCAAAGAAGGAGGATATCTTCAGCTACACAAAGGGAAAATACAACAAGTGAGTCACGAAACACAAAAAAGAGAGAAAAGAGCGTAATTCAGTTGACAAGGACACTTACGAGCAAAATTCCACTGCTCGGGAAACCGGCTGGGGCTTGCCACCACGTGCTCGGTTTTGACAAAGAAAAATTGAACCAAAACTACCGATTTGCTTTGTCGTCCATTCCTGCCACCAACCCCTTAGTTCTGCGGTGGCGAAGGTGAATCATCGTGCCCCTATGGAAGCTGGACGCGAAGAGGTGCAACAGATGGCGGATGGAAACTCCATAGCCGGCCAACTCCCAAACTTTGTCAGCATGAGGAAGATCTTGTAGATGTATGGAGAAAGTTGAGTCGGGAAGACGCCATAATAACGGCAGGATTCCTCCGCCTACGAAGGAAGAGGGAGGGAATAACCCACTTGGAATAGGTAGGCGTAAAATGCACAATACCCGGGCCGGTGAACCCGTATTACATCGTCCCCTGCCGAAACAACGTCGACATGATCTGGGATGTGATATTTGGATCTAAGGATGGATATATGCTTCGCTTCCATCTCGTACCTTACTGGTTCGGGGTCCTGGGTCGGTTCCTTCGAAAAGTCCAACGGGGAAGTAGGGTTACGAGGAACGACCTCTTCCACCGTGGGGAAGCTTTCGTCCTCCATAACGATGGATTCTCCTCCACCGGAAGGCATGGCTACCAACAGCACATTGGGTCTAAGACCGCCTCGGGGTTGGAAACAACGTTAGTAATCTCTTACTGGTGGTAATACGGTGGAAACGGAAACAAAGAAGAGGTGGTGACAGTGTAAGTTATAGGGAGTATGAACACAAGAGAAAGAAGAAGACGCATGATGAAAAGTTGAGAAGTTCAGAGAATGCAAAAGCTTCTCTAAGAGGTTTTCCCCCCTTTATTTATAGATAACTGGTGCGCTCAAATCGATGCGAATAGCTGCCAGTGGCCCTAAAATCTAAGCGACAGGGGCTCAAGAAATGATGCAACCCATCGGGAAGATGCACAATGATGATGCATGCGGTTGTGATGTCACCATATACCAAACTCATTGACCACAACTCTCAGAGCAACACGTCACCGTCTCGGCTATAATCACCCCTGCTCGGCCATAACGTCGGAATTTCTCCAGAATTGCTGCTGATAAAGTCTGCTCATTGAGATCGACCAAGAGACAACCTCGATAAACGAAGGGACTAACTGTATGGGTCAAAAGTTGACTGAGGGAATTCGGCAAATAGGAGTGAACAAGTGTGGGAATTACAGCCTCGACGTAGACATTAAGGCCGAGGTCGAGCAACACCCACAACGAGGGACCACCGAGCAAGATATCAAGGTCGAGGTCGAGTAGATAATAATAGGAATAACGGCTAGAATAGTCTTTGAGCTACCAAAGGGAATATTCTATTGAATATTCCGTTTGTTGTACCTTTTAGGATTTTCTGGGAGTATTCCATATAAATAGTAAAAGATAGGGGGCAAAAAAGGATGTAAGATTCACTCTGATAAGAGCCCTTGTGAAAAGTTGATTCTTGGAGAATACAAAACTTTACCTTTCCACAATGATTAGATTTGGTTGTTTATTCTGTCTTTCCACTCATACAATCCAAAAAAACCTTGTTCATTTTCATATCCATTTATCACACGTTGTTGTCAGAAGGAAGAATCATCTACATCATTCAATATTTGGATGAATCATTCTTCCTATTTACATTTATTGTCATTCTTCATATCTATTGCTCATTATTGTCCCTCCATTTATTCTCAAAAGCTTCATTTAATAATCCGATGATTGGTCCCATGCATTAGTGGACTTTACGTTTCAGACACGTGGTTAGATATAAGATTCATTGTGCTTGACTAAAATTTGCCTTTCATCTTATTTATACAATTCAGATCTGCATGTGTTTTGTATATAAACTTTTATCACTTACTCATTACTATATAATAGATATTTTTCTCCGTACATTTGTAACTTTTTACGATTAAATTATTTAGTTTAATACGAATAATGAGTGCGTGTGAAATTCTTTTTCCTATTTTCCTTTCTCTTTTCACTCAATAGGAGTACCTTTTTCTCCTTGCCTATGAACTATAGATTGAACTTCACAATCTTAAACATTTCTTGAGTTGGAACTTTGTGAGTCCTTTCAAATCAATGCATGTATCTTTCAGCCTTTTGATCAAGTTTCGTCTGAATATAAGCATAGAAAAGTGAAATCACAATGGAAAAAAGAGACACATGAAGTGAAATGAGTAATCCACCACGACATTGACACATATAATTTCTCTTTTTGATAATAGTAATGTTCGGACCAGTTTACGCACGTCTTAATTAATTTTCATTGATATTTGATTAAAAATCTAATATATCTTGTCTTTGTTAAAATTTAAACTTGAGATTTCGTGATGTTTCACTTAATTCATTAACCACTAAGTTATATTTTTGGATCACAAGTACACGACACGAACACATATGTGCGTCAATGAATGACACATCCCAAAATCAATTTTTCATGTTGAGATTGTGGTGTATACTCAATCAATTACAATATCCCTTGATTGAGTGTCACTATGGATTGCAATTTGTCAATCTGACCAACTAAATCAAATGTCAATAAGTTATAGAAACGTAACATTAAGCACGTAAATCGTTAAATCCAAGAAGAAGAATTCAAAGTTGTACTCTAAAAACTAAAAAAAGAAAAAAGACATTGAGAAAAAACCATATGCTATAGTACATTGCAAACATAATTAAGGTGGTTATGTTGATCCTTGTATCAGTAAAAAAACAAACTAAAAAGTATAAACACAGTGTATTTGATAATGTCAATTGATAAATCATGAGCAGTATGTTATTCGAATTGATGTTAACAAGTCGTTTGAAATCATGAAGCTTATAATTATTACTTGTTCCGTTCCAATTTATGTGAACTTGTTTGACAGGGCACAGAGTTTAAGAAAAAATAAAGATTTTTTTGAATTTTGTGGTCCTAAACAAGTCAAAATGGGATCCAGAATATTTGTACGGTTATAAAAGCTTCTCATTAAGGGTATAATTGGAAGTTTAAGCTAAATTATTTTCTAATTTGGAAATAAAGAAAATATATTCACATAAACTGGAACTGAGGTATCAGCTGAAGTAAATACTGTTGTATTATGTGTAATTAACAAAATCTCTACAAATATTAGAATTAGAATAAAAATAAAATTCTCTCCACTAGGTTGAGTCTGTCCTACTTGGAAGCTGAAAATGTATTGTTTTTAAATTTTAAAAGATCATGTTTGCTAATACTATGTGGGCATTTGGACATAAGAATTGTAAAATTCCCAAAAAAAAAAAAAAAGAATTTTTTTTCAAATGAAAATGATATTTGAAGATTAGAGTTGTGTTTTGACATGAATATAAATTTGGGTTGTTTTTGAAGTTTTGTGGGTGATCTGAGTTTAAACTTTGAAAAATAGTTTTTTGGAGTTTTTTAAATTTTTGAAAAATTCTAAAATTCATCTTTAAGTGAAAATTGAAAGTTTTATGATGAAATACTTTTGAAAAAAAAGTGAAAATTTTTCCGGAGAAAAGTGAAAAAATTCTTAACTTTGCTGTTGAGGGATGAAACCTTCGATAGATTGATTGATGTAATCCCCCCAAATCTTAACTTTTACACTGTTGTTTTAACAGAGGATGATGAAGCAAAGAAAAAAAGAGCTACTACTATTTGACATGATCACGTAGTTAGGAAAAAGAAAAGTTGTCTCTGATTAATAACACATAAAACATTTCTATTTTTTTTCTCTAAATTAATAATTATTTTCGCAAATGAATTGACATATATTAATAAGAAATGTTGGTATATGGCTATATGTTTGTAACAACTCAAAGTAATTGCGTTACGATTGGAATTTTAAGGATGTTTATATGCAATGGCGGATCCGAGATATTAAGAGGATAGGTGTACTATTGTGAAGAAATGGATTAAAATTTATATTTGACGTGTTTAACTTTAAGCTCTTACCATAAATCCATAATACTTTGAAAATACAGGTTCAAAATTATATTCTTTTTAAATTTTATATTTTCAATTTTAGTGATTTTCACATATATATCTACAATTCATATTGAAAACAAGACCGCCCGGAGTGAAATTTGAACTACCAATTTCACTTATAGAGTTTCTCTCAATAATTATTGTACGATAAGAGTCTTTGAGTTTGGGTGCACGGACATGAATTCAAATAATTTTAAAGAGATTTAACATTATTATACATGACTTAGGAAGAGGATTGTAAGTTCACGTGAACTCACATCTCTTAATCTAAATACGCCCTTGTTTATATGTAATTATAGTTGTTTAAACATGTTTCGTACAAAGTTGAAACTTAAAATATGATGCAAGTTTAGGCGCATTATGTTCACAAAGAGGGTATACCAATGGATTGTCATATAAATTGGTACATTTTAAAATATTCAAAATGAGATAGTGTCAAATAAGTTGAAATGAATGGAAGAAATTGAGATAGTGTCTTAATGACACATGAAAAAGTGAATATAATCATAAATTTGTCTTGCATGATCTCGAAATGCCAAATAATGAATTTGTGAAAGTCATAGCGAAATGATGAGTATTGATCACTAGGTCATTTTTCATGGAACTAAAAATTTTTTAGGCCAACTGCAATCCGTCAAAAATATTCTAAAAATTCAGCATGTATAACACACACGAAAAAAGTGAATATAATCATAAATTTGTATTGCATAACCTCGAAACGCAAAAAAAATGAACCAAAAAATCACGGCGAAATAATGAATATTAATCACTAAGTCGTTTCTAATGGACCTACGAAATTTCAGGCCAATCCAGAAGTGGCTTAACCCCTATATCACTAAAGCGGTAACTCTAGGCCTCACAAAATTAGAGGCCCCAAAACTGCTCTTCTTATATTTAATTTAAATGTTTATTGTATTTATTATGTGGTCTTTTTTTTTTTGTAGTTGGTTAAGAAAATTCTAATGAAAGTGAAAGGTAATTAAATCTGTACTTACTTTTTAGTTCTTCTCCCTCCTACTTGAACCAATTTTATTTACAAATTTTAACTTTATAAAATATTTTCTTTCAAGGTATTTGTAGGTGCCCTTCAAGCTAATTAGATCGTAAAAAACTACAGTTAATTTGTTTATCATCTTTGTAAATATATAGCTACATGAAAGATGTAATATATTTGCCTTTGTATATATAAATCTTCACATGATTGTAACTTTGGGAGACAATGATCTATAGTAAGTTATACTAACGGTCACGTGAAAAAGAAATTAAAATTAAACTTAATAAATCTTATCAAAAGTTAGTAATATTTTAACAAAGACTAAATGGGTTGGGTACATCGTCAAATATTAAATTGCATCTCAAAAACCAAAAGGAATAAACTTTAAATAAGAATATCTAAAATTATTGAACAAATTTAAGGCGTCTTATTACGGCTTAACTTTACGCTACCAATGCCATTGAGCCGCCTCTAGGCCAATCGAAGTCCGCCAAAAAAAAATCTACAAATTAGCATGTACATTAACACACAAAAAAAGTAAATATAATCATAAATTCGTGTAGGATGACCACGAAACACCAACAAATGAATCGAAAAATAATGAAGAAGCAATGAATATTTGTCACTAGGTCGTTTCTTATAAATTCTACAAAATTTCATTAATCGGAGTCCATTAACTTTTTAATAAAATTAGCATATAATAATACACAAGAAAAGTTAATATAATCATAAATTCATGTTGCAAGACCCTTAAAGGTAAGAAAATAAGCCCGAAAATCATGGCGAAGTGATGAGTATTGGTCATCAGACCGTTTCCTAAATTTCAGGCCAATTGGATCCGTAAGTTTTTTTTTATACTAAATTAGCATGTATTAATTCACAAGAAAAAAATGGGTATAATATTCGCATTGCATGAGCCATAAACGCCAAAAAATGAATATGAAAGTCATAGCAAAGTGATAAGTATTATCTAAGGTCCCGTTTGTCATAAAATTTTAGAGGTGGGCACAGTTTGGGCAAACCCGAAATCCAAATCGAAATTCAATTATTTTTTGGATTTTCGGTTTGGATTTTCGGATAACAGATTGGATTTTGGATTTAATTTTTATTTTTTGGATTTTGGATTGGATATTGTATTTGGTACTATATCCAAAAATTCGAAATTTTTATAGTTTATATTTAGTTCATTATCCATATGCCAATAATAATAAGTCCAATACGCTATTCATTAGATATTATCTCATATCTTCGATAATAATTGCTAAGTTACTGTCAGAATACTTTTTATTTGGACATGATTTTACTATTGCTACTTCTTATCGGCCATATTAATTGTTTTACCAAAAAAGTGTTAACATTTTCTTAAAACAAATTGATAAGTAAAATAGAGGGTGAATCCCAGTTAAAGTTAATGACTACTAGATTTGGAGATCCAATGTGTAAATAAGATTGGACTACGTCAAGTAATATTAAATGTAAGCAAACTGTGCCTAATGATTGTCAATGGCTGCAGTAAAAGGTGTAGAGAATAAATGCATATAATGGCAATGAATGTAATCAGGAGGAATCTATCACCCAAATATTAAGTGACTTGGATGAATCTCCTTCCTGACAATAACGTAGGATAATATGAAATGGGAATGAACACGAGACCCTTGGATCTTGTGAACGAAAAGGTATATTTAGAACTCAAGAATCAGTGGAAAAAACTAGCTTTGTATATTCTTTGTAGTCAACTTTACAAGCGAGCCCTTCTCCGAAAAGATCCCCTTTTGTTCTTTATCTCTTCCTATTTATAGGAAATATTCTCAGAAAACCCTAAAAAAGTACAACTGAAGGAATATTCAGTGAAATATTCCTCCGCCCAACCCTAAACTTATACTACCGTTACTTTCACACGTTCTCTACTCGACCTCGGCATTAACCCTCTTAAAGATGACTCCTCGTCAGTAAGCCAGGGTCAGCTTGAGCTTCGACCACACCCATTACAGCTATTAAATCCAGTCCAAATTTTGAACAATACAGTTAGTCTCTCCGCTTATTGAGGTCATGATCTTTTATGTCCTCGATGAGCAGACTCTTCCTGTGACCATTTTGAGGGAAATTTGGTCATGACAGTTGGATCAAATCGGCGGTTATCAGCAGAGATGCGATTAGTGTAGGTGACGTAGGATGACATCATAGCCACGCGCGTCATCATTACGCGTCTTCCCAATGTAGAATCTGTACTGTTGTCGCTTCGATTTTGGTGCCGTTGACGGCTTTTTGCCTCGATTATGACGCCACCCAATATTATAAATATAGGGGAGGAGTTTCTCATTTGAAACTTTCACCACTTCCCTATATGTAAGAATATGTTCCTTCTTTGATCTTCTTCTCCATTTCGTGCGGTTTTATCACCATTTCTCGCAGTCTCTTCACTTTCAGCTTTTGGTTTCTTTCCCAGTTAGTATCTTCTCTCTATTACTTCATTGTACACACCTTACCATGTCGGTATGTCAATTATCCTCATACTCACGATGAGGTTTCCGATGCCACTCCTTTATTGGTGGCCATTCCTCCCGTTGGTGAGGAACCCATGGTTGAGGAGGAAGACAACTTCCGCACCATAGAGGAAGTAGTTCCTAAAAATCCTACGGTCAAGAACGATTTTCCCAAAGAACCTGCTCCCACTCCTGATCTTGAGCTTTATGAGACGAGGCCAGATGAAATAGCCGACCTGCGATATAGATATCGCATCTCTCCTCACATTAAAATTATTCGGGAAGGGGGTGATATAGTACAGGTTCATCAGCCAGGGTTTTTTGCCTTTTATGTATATCCATTCCCAATAGGCTATTCTCTTCCTCTCCCCCAGTTAGCGGAGGAATTCTGCCGTTTTTAGGGCGTTTTTCCGGCACAGCTCTCCCCTTATTTATATAAGGTTTTCCTGATGCTGGCTAAGTATGCGGAACTGGCTGACTGTGAGGTCGACATCCGTCACCTGTTGCACCTGTTCTCGCCTAGATTTTTTAGAGGCACTCTGATACACTTACGGCATTGTGGAACAAAGGGTTTGGTGGTCGGGATGGATGATAAAGCAAATTGGCTGTTCTGGCGCAAATACTTCTTCGTCAGAACCGATCACCTAGTGGCGGGGCCGACCAGGTTCCCTGAGAAATGGAATTACAATCGTAAGTATCTCGTTGTACCGTTTATTATTTTATCTCTTTCTTTCGCTCGTCGACCCACTCATGGTTTCTTTATTTTCAACTGTGAGGCGTTCTCCTTCCCTCGTCTTGGATATTAAGGATTGGTGACTCGCGTGTTACCCCACACCGTGGGATACGCGATTGAACGTCCTTCTATAAGCGCTTCGGACCCAGGACTTCGTCTCGTAAGTGCTCCCACCTTTATACTTAGCTTCGTTCTCTATCCACTTTTGACTTGACCTCCCTTTAGTGCTAGGTCGGCGGGTTTCCAAAAAGACGAAGGCTCTCGTGCTTGACTTTCTTCAGGAAGTGACCTCAGCCGCGATGGATTTTTCTCTAGTTGAGTCTGTACAAGGTCAGGCTCAAGCTCCACAAGTGAGGGACTCCACCTCTCAAGTCGTTGCCGTCCCATACGAGGTCCCTTCTCCGTCGGTCTTCCTTCTTGTTGACGAGTCGCCTTCTAGTGAGCAATCATCGCCGAGGAAAAGATGGAGAGTGAAGATAGGGAAGGTCGTTGCTGATGAAGAATCGGAGAGAGTCGTGGATTTATAGGTGAGGTCGGTGTCTTCGCCAGCTGTGGAGGCGGCTCTTACGACGAATGCTGCTATGGATAAGAGGCCCTCTAAGGTTGAGGGGGTTCGTAATAGCGAAGAGCTCGTGTGGGCTGTTGAAGGTGGATCCTCATCGGCGACTGTGAGAGGTAGTGACGTCTCTCCAGGGGACGTTGACTCTAGCTCTAACATCAAACCTGAGGAGGTACGTATTTTCACATACAACTCATGTGTATATTAGGACGGAAGGTCCTAACCGGCACATAGTCATTCCCGTGAATTACAACCTCCTGGTTGACTCAGAGCGGGCGGGGCCGTCTTTTGCTCCATTGTGTGTGGAGGCTGAAAATAGGACGTTGTAGACGCTAAATGATATTGACTTGTCCGTAGGCATCTCGGGCATGGCTTTGAGGTGAGTTTTTACTTCTTTTCTCATGAGCTTATATATGTTTCATGAGTGTCGCTTTACTTTAGCTGATTTGCCTTCTTTTTCACGTCAGACTCTCATCTTGGAGATCGAGCATGACCGTCGAGAGGAGGAGAGGGTTACTATCTATAGGAGGATGGAGTCTAAGTATAGAGAGTATCGTACTAAGTATCAGAAGATGGTCAAAAGTGTTGGCGAGGATGACCAATTTTGAGTGTTGCGTGATGAGATCGGGAGGAAGGACGAAGAACTGAAGGAGAAAGATGAGAAGATCATGAAGGCCATTGGCCGATGCAGTATGTTGGAGGAGACCCGAGGTCTAAGGAAGATGAACTTGAATTGAGGAAAGGGGTAACAGTCGATAATGCAAATCTCCAGGTACAAGTGGTGTCCTTGAAGGTCGAGCTCGAACAGAGCGAAGCCAGGGTCGCCGACTTGAGGTCGGAATTGATCGCTAGGGTCGTAGAGATGAATCTAGTTGATAGGACTAGGATGGCCGTAGTGGCAGAGAGAGTAGCTTTGGCGGGTACTCTGCTTGTTTGTAGGTCCCAACGGGCCAGTGAGGCTAAGACGTCGGCACTCAAGGTGGAGAGGTTGGAGGAACAAGTTGGGAATTTGGAGGAGGAGTTATTTGGCTGAATCAGAAGATCCCTGCCTTGAAGGCCGAGAAGTAAAAACTGGCTCAACTGTCTACTTCTCAAGCTTCTTCCGATCCAAGTGTATAACGGGAGTTATACAAGATGTGGGTACACGCTGAGGCCCAACTTAATGTGTACAAGTCTTTGAGGGCAGCCGGGAAGGTTTTCGAGGAAGAACTTACAGGCGTTCGTGTCAAGCCCTTGTACTTACTTTCTGTTTTTTTTCTATTTTTGCGAGGTCGTCCTCGATCCGTTTGTAAAAAGTACTGTAATCCAACAATTGAAATGGAACAATTACCTTTTTGCTATGTGTTTTCGGATTCCCGTTCTCTTTTTTTTTTGTTTGCTGTGTGTTGTTGCTTTTGGCGAGGTCGAGCGTAGAGTAATTAGAGCAAGGTCGAGCGTAGAGTAATTCGAGCGAGGTCAGATGTAAAGTAATTCGATCAAGGTCGAATGTAAAGTAATTTGAGCGGGGCCGAACGCAAAGTAATTCAAGCAAGTTCGAATGTAAAGTAATTCAAGCGAGGTCGAATGTAAAGTAATTCGAGCGAGGTCGAATGTAAAGTAATTCGAGCGGGGTCGAATGTAAAGTAATTCGAGCGGGGTCGAATGTAAATTAATAGGAGCGGGATCGAATGTAAAGTAATTCAAGCGAGGTCGAATGTAATGTAATTCGAGCGAGGTCGAATGTAAAGTAATTCGAGCGAGGTCGAATGTAAAGTAATTCGAGCGAGTTCGAGTGTAAAGTAATTCGAGCGGGGTCGGATGTAAAGTTATTCGAGTAAGATCGAATGTTAAGTAATTCGAGCGAGGTAGAATTTAAAGTAATTCGAGCAAGGTCGAATGTAAAGTAGTTCGAGTGAGGTCGAATGTAAAGTGATTCGAGCAAGGTCGAATGTTAAGTAATTCGAGCGAGATCGAATGTTAAGTAATTCAAGAAGGGTCGAATGTAAAGTAGTTCGAGCGGGATCGAATCTAAAGTGATTCGAGCGAGGTCGAATATGAAGTGATTCGAGCAAGGTCGAATGTTATGTAATTCGATCGAGGTCGAATGTAAAGTGATTCAAGCAACGTCGAATGTAAAGTGATTCGAGCAACATCGAATGTTAAGTAATTCAAGGGAGGTCGAATATAAAGTAATTCGAGCAAGGTCGAATGTTAAGTAATTCGAGCGAGGTCGAATATAAAGTGATTCGAGCAAGTTCGAATGTTAAGTAATTCTAGTGAGGTCGAATGTAAAGTAATTTGAGCGAGGTTGGATGTAAAATGATTCGAGCAAGGTCGAATGTAGAATGATTTGGTGGAGTTGTGCAAAAATGTTGCATGTTGCTTTGTTTATTCATTCATTGGATAATATTACATGTTTGTTTCATACATACATTTGAGAAGTTCCCGTGTACCTAGTCCCTTCATCGTTCGGCCTGGAGTAGTAGTCGATAGGCGAAGGATGAATTGCATACTTGAACTTCGAGACGTCCCCTTCATCGCCTCATTAAAAACCTCCCCGGTAAAACCCAATAGGGATAAAACCCGGGGGAGGGAGAAAGAGTACGACTTGGAGGATGTCCGTTTTCAGAAGTTGAAGTATTTGAGGTGGGCGACGTTCCAATTGTTTGGTAGTAGCTTTCCCTCCATTGTTTCTAGCTAGAATGATCCTTTGTTTGCTGCTGCTGTGATTTTGTACGGTCTGTCCCAATTGGTTCCTAGTTTGCCTTCTCTTAAGTCTTTGCTCGCCTGTGTTTTAGCCTTGAGTAAATAATCCCCGACCTTGAGTGGTCTGACTTTTGCCTTTTTGTTGTAGTACCTTTCTGCTTGCTATTTTTGGGCTATCATTGTTATGTAAGCCATATCTCTCACTCCTCTGCTCCGTCGAGGTCTTACTTTCTATTCTCGTCGTTTCTTGGTCCGATCTCATTGGAGTATCTCAAGCTTGGTTCCCCGACCTCGACTGGTATCACTGTGTCAGTCCCATCGACTAGTGAATATGGTGTTTCTCCTGTGCTCGTTTTTGGCGTGGTCCGGTATGTCCATAGCACTTCTGGTAGTAGTTCTGGCCACAGTCCCTTGGCATCTTCGAGTTTCTTCTTCGGGATGTTTAATATTGTTTTGTTGGAGGATTCGGCTTGGTCGTTTTCTGCAGGGTGATATGGCATGGAGAGTATTTGCTTGATGTGCCATTTTTTGAAGAATTCGCCTCTCTTTTTCCTAGTGAACTGCGGTCCGTTATCACAGCTGATTTCTTTGGGGATGCCGAAGTGACATATGATGTTCCTCCATATGAATGTGATAACTTCATGTTCGCGTATTTGGGCGAACGCACCTGCTTCTACCCATTTGGAAAATTAGTAAGTCAAAACCAAAAGGAAACGCATATTACCTAGTCCTGCTGGAAGTGGTCCAACGATGTCCATTCCCCATTTGATGAATGGCCATGGCGATGTGACTGAGTGGAGGTGCTCGCCCGCTTGGTGTATCATAGAAGCGTATTTCTGGCATTACTCGAATTTTTTGATGAAGTCAGCGGCTTCTTTCTTCATGGTGGGACAATAATAGCATGCTCATATGAAGCATCTAATGAGGGACCGGTTTCCGGTATGGGCACCGTATTGACCTTCGCGTACTTCCTCAAGGACGCATCTTGTGTGGTTTGGTCCTAGGAATTTCGCCAAGGGACCGCCGAACATTCTTTTGTATAGGTCGTTGTTGATGATGTTGTATCTGACCGCCTGCATTCAAAGCTTTTTTGCTTCTTTTTTTTCTGATGGGAGTATTCCCTCCTGCAAATACGTTATAATACGGTTGCGCGATGTTACACCCCATGTTTTCGTATGTGAGAGTACGTCGTAAGTCAATTGACGTAATCTGAGAAACAAGATTATATTTGGAAGTATATAAATTAAGTTAATCATGTTACCTTGGAGGTTACAAATATTTAAGATCATGAATAACGAGTACCAAGACGGTTGGAAATCTTAGAAGCTAAACCAATTGAAGAAAATAAGTTTCGTCGAAAGTCGACGAGTTTGGAATGTTATAACATGTACTTTAGGGCGAGACTATGGTTCATTACATGATAATAAGGTTATTCTATGAGTTATTTTTGTTGTATGATAGTCGTGTGCTATGTTTTGAAGTTAAGTAAGTTGTGGAACAAAAGTTGGCAAAGGTCTTCACAAGTTACATTCATAAATTTGTTAAAACTTAGGTCAAATGTAGCTGAGCTTTTCTCCCAATATACTTGGAATAATGGAATTATATACATAAAAAATTGAATATCTACGAGTCTAGTTTCTAACGCATTTAACCGTTTATCGATAATACATCGGAGTAGAGAGATATTCGCATTTTCGCGAGACCGCGCAAAGCAGCTCCCATAGGACCCACAAAGTCGGTGTAAACTCCAGCTTGTATTTAAGTCAATTCTAAATCATTTTCACTCATTTT
Organism: Nicotiana paniculata; assembly: GCA_005239505.1. Taxonomy (NCBI): domain Eukaryota; kingdom Viridiplantae; phylum Streptophyta; class Magnoliopsida; order Solanales; family Solanaceae; genus Nicotiana; species Nicotiana paniculata. Next base: position 35,363 of record ML361326.1, read on the forward strand.
TATCGTCAAAGTAAGTTCCTAAACCCTCCTAAGTGGTTTCCAATGGTTCCTCCATGATTCTAGGGTGAAAACCTAAGACAAAAACATGAATCCAACGTTAGAAACCGTGTGGTGCTTGCTAGATCGTAGTTCTTCATCTTGTGGCTATTTCGAGGGTTGTTCAAAGTTAAGTAACCTCGGGTATCATCTGGTTCTTATTGATTAAGGTAATAATCAGTCCCTTCTTCATACATATTAGATTTTCAAGGTGAACTACAAGTGTTTACACTCAAACTTGAACACCAAAAGTTGATTCAAGAAGAGAACACAACACCTATAGTGTTGTGGTGTCATTGAGGATAATTATGGGCTGTGTTTGGCCGAAATTTCAAGTGGTTGATACTTTCTAAGGTGAGTATAACAACCTTCTAATTTTTCTTAAGCTTTCCTGTATGTTGGTTAAGTTGTTAGGTTAATAAACTACAAGATAATACTTGGATTAGCTTAAGTCACTTCTACAGTGTTGTATTTCCATTGAGGGCTGTTGTAAGCTAAATATAACTTGGATTTCAACTTGAATCTACTGTATGAGGTATGTTTATTGTGTTCTTGTAGGTTCTTAAGGTTGTATTGATGTAGATTAAGTTAAATAGTTGGACTAGACATGAACTAGTGAATAAAGTTGCTAATTGAAGAAAGCTGGAGTTGTGGATTGTTTCCTTTGATATAAATATATGGTATAAGGATGGAATCATTGATGAATTACTTAATTATCATATTAATGATGTTTTTAAGTTAGTGTAAGAAGTCTATAAGGTGTGATATGGGTTATACGGATTCCAATTGAGCTTGCCGCTCAAAATGATTGTTGAACTAATCAGAGAGCTTATTGTGAATTGTAGTGTTGTTATTTGGGCCGTTTGGTGACTTTTGGTAACATATGGGATGTAGTAAAAACAGGGGAGATGCTGTCTGTTTTCTTGTAGAATATTGGTTTAGAAATATTAGAGTTACAATGCTTATATGATGACGATGAAGTCGGGTTCTCATTGTAGACGTAAGAAGATCATATTGAGCTTTGTTGGCGATTGGAGAGAAGATTGCAAATGTATGTTAAGGAAGTTCCTTCTTTATTTTGGCATGATCTAAAGTTAAATGAACATAAACGATACGCTATTTCATAATGAATCTACTCCTAGCAACTAAGGTTGTCCATGTTGTTCTTTTCTTACAAAGTTATTCTAAGAAAGTATGTATGATCCTTGATTCCTAGTGAAGTTCATATTGATGTTATGATGTCCATAATGTTAATCGAAGGTGCAACTACCTTAGGTCACTTAGAAAGTTTTAGAGCGTGATTCCATGAGTCCAACATGCATTATATATAGTATCTATTTTACTTTACCGAGCGCGCTATAGTCGGCCGGGTACAACACCTATTGTGCAACCATTGATCAGTTGGGTTTACCGAGCTCCACGTGGACGGGTACGATTCTACCGATCCTTATGATGGCCGGGTATGTTTTTACCGAGTCCTCTTTGAGGCCGGGTACGATATAATGATGATGATGCCCACAAAGGAAGATGTTTTTAAAAGATTATGTATATATATGTATCACGCATTTCATGTCACTATCTCTTAGAGGTACTCAGATGCTACAAGTTGTATCTCATATATCTCTCTTTACATTACTGTTCTTATTTATGTTTTTCTGCCTTACATACTCAATACTTTATTCGTACTGACATCCCTTTTGCCTGGGGACGCTGCGTTTCATGCCCGCAGGTCCCGATAGACAGGTTGACAGTCCTCCTAGTAGGCTATCAGCTCAGCGGAAGGTGTTGCTGCACTCCGCTTGCTTTGGAGTTTCCTGTTTGGTTAGTATGATTGGGACATGCATTGATTGGGATGGAGGGGCCCTATCCGACCTATATGAAATTAATGTACTCTTAGAGGCCTGTAGATCGATGTCTGTATATGGATACTTGTATGGCCTTATCGGCCTACATTTTGAGTGTATAAATGATCATGTCGGCCTTATAGGCCCGTATATCACATGTATAGGTTTTAATATAATGTTGTGTCATCATATGTCTAGTATGCACTTATATTTTATTCTGGTTATCTCATAACGACGCTTTTGTCCCATTTACCCATGATAGTATGATAAGAAAGATATGTTACATTGGTACTCGGTCGAGTAAGGCACCGGGTGCCCGTCGTGGCCCTTCGATTTGGGTCGTGACACGCTAGTCCCAAGTTAAGTTCACGGAGTGTACCTCAAGTTGGTATGTTGACGAGTGGATTAGGGTGACCACGTTCTCCTTTCCACTTATGTTTTTGGTTGCTGCTACTAGTTTAGCGAGGCCGTCTACCTCGGTGTTTTGAGCTCGAGGTATTTGATTGAGTTGGCATTCGTCCAATTCTGGTAGTAGTTTGTGAATTTCTGCCCGGTACTTTTGTAGCCCCTGCTCCTTCATTTGGAAAGTCCCTATGACTTGGTTGATGATGAGTTGGGAGTCGCATCCAAGGAAGACTCGTCGTGCTCCATACTTGAGAGGTAGCTTCAGTCCTTACGGCCTCGTACTCGGCCTCGTTGTTAGTCATATCGGGGCACCGTATGGACTGGCCGATGACTTCGCCTTTTAGGACGTCGAGTATGAGTCCTAGTCCGGAAAATGACGCGTTAGAAGCACCATCGGTGTACAGTACCCATAGGTCGGGTAATTTGGGAAAAGTACAATAAGTTTCCTGATCGATTTCGGGCATTATTTTGGCGTTGAAGTCAGCGATGAAGTCGGCTAGTACTTGCGGCTTTATCACCGTTCACGACTGATATGTGATATCGTGCTCGCTTAATTCTATGGATCATTTGGCCAGTCTCCCCGACAGTTCGGGCTTATGCAGAATGCTTTTTAGGGGGAAAGGTCGTGACCACCGATATGGGGTGACATTGAAAATAGGGTCTAAGCTTTCGTGAAGCTATGACCAATGCCAAAGACAACTTTTCGAGGTGGGGATACCTCGTTTCGGCATCGACCAGGGTTTTTCTAATATAATAAATTAGAGACTGTGTACCTTTATTTTCGTGGACCAGCACTGCATTTACTGTGACCTCTGATACGACCAAGTATATCAGGAGGCGTTCACTGGGTTTTGCTTTGGCGAGTAGTGGAGGCGAGGACAAATATGCCTTTAGTTACCTTAAGGCCTCGATGCATTCTGAATTCCACTGGATCCCGTTGTCTTTCTTGAGCACTTTGAAAAACTTGTGGCATCTATCAAAGGATTGTGAGATGAATCTCGACAGGGCGGCTATATGGCCAGTTAGTTTTTGTACTTGTTTCTTGCTGGTCAACACTTCAGATATTCCTTCAATAGCTTTGATCTGGTCGGGGTTGACTTCAATGCCTCTTTGCAACACTAGGAAGCCGAGGAACTTGCCTGAGGTTATGCCGAAGGCACACTTTTCAGGTTTTAGTTTCATGTCGTAACGCCTTAATATATCGAAGGCCTCCTTCAGGTGGTCGATATGATATTCTTTCCTTTTAGATTTGACCAACATATCGTCTATGTATACTTTCATTGTTTTGTCGAGCTAGTCCTTGAACATCTTGGTGACCATCCTCTGATAGGTCGCTCCTGCGTTTTTCAACCCAAATGGCATGACTCTATAGAAGTACGTCCCCTGATGAGTTATGAAAGTGGTATTTTCCTATTCCTCCTCCTCCATGAGGATTTGGTTGTATCCCAAATAGGCGTCCAAGAAGATTAGCAACTCGTGCCCTGTTGTTGGATCGATGAGTTGGTCAATGTGCGACAACGAAAATGAGTCCTTTGGGCATGATTTGTTTAGGTATGTGAAGTCCACGCACATGCGCCATTTCCCATTTTTCTTCTTTACCATGACCACGTTGGTGACCTATTGGGGGTATTTGGATTCTCTTATGGAGCCGTTGGCGAGCAGTTTTTCCACCTAATCGCGGACGACCTCGTTGATTGCGGCAATGAATTTTCTTCTTATTTGTCGTACTGGTGGGTAGAATGGGTCTACGTTCAACTTGTGCATGGCAATGTCTTTCGGGATACCTGGCATATCTGCATGGGAGAAAGCAAATAGATCTGTATTTTCAGTTAAAAATTTATGAAATTTACCTGGTTCGGAGAGTTAATGGCCGATGTAAGCCTTTTTGTTGCGGTCTTTTTTGTCTATTTGGACGGGGTCGAGGTCTTCTACAATTGACCATGTGGCCTCCATGACGTCGAGGTCTTTGATGACATCTTTTTGTTCATCGGGTTCGGGCCCTGACTTTGGTGATTGCTATGCTTCTGAGCCTGTTCCCTTTAACTATTGAGTGTGTGTATAGTTTTGGGCGATGTGATAGCATTCTTGGGCTGTGTATGTTCGCCTCAGATGCTGAATATCCCCCCACGGGGTAGGGAACTTGATTACTTGATATAGGCTGGATTGGATGGCTCTCATGGTGTGTATCCATGGTCACCCTTGATGGCGTTGTAGGTTGTGTCCTGGTTCATGACATGGAACGTTGTCTCTAGGATGACGCCCCCCGCCAGGTCGGGTAGCATTATTTCTCCTGAGGTCCGCTCAACTGCATTGTTAAAACATGTTAGTGTTATGCAGTGTGGCACTATCTTGTCCTCGAGTCTCATTTGTGCGAGGACTCGGGGGTGGATAATACACGCGCCGCTCCCGTCATCTACCATTATTCTTTTTACATCAGTATCTAAAATACGTAAAGTAATGACAAGAGCATCGAAGTGACGAAAGGTTAAACCGTGGGTATTTGACTTATTGAAGATGATACTGTCTTCGAGGTCATCATACACCTTGTGGGTGATCGATCGTTTCAGTTTATGTGTGGTGGTGAACTTCACGTGGTTGATTCCCGCTTCATCGCCTCCGTCGATGATCATTTGGATGATGCAGGCGGGGGATGGTGGCTTTGGAGGGCCTTGGTGTTCTCGTCCACGGCCGAAGTTGGCTCTTCCTCGGTCGCTCATCAGCTCTTTTAGGTGGCCTTGATGGAGCATGTTCACCACCTCTTGTTGCGAGCTATGCAGTCTTCGGTCTTGTGACCTTGCTCTTGGTGGAATTCACAGAGGGCGTTCGACTTTCTGGTACTTGGGTCGGACTTCATCTTTTGCGTCCACTTTACCTTCGGGCAGAGCTTCTTTAGTGCATACACTATTTCTGAAGGGGAAACACAAAAATTATGAGCAGATAAGAGTGGAGGCACACCTATGTCGTTTCGTTGAGTCCCTGTATTTTGCTTGGATGGCCCTTCTGTATGGCTAGGAGATGGTGGGATGGCCGCTCTGACATATGGTTAGTGCCTATCTTGGTTGAGGCGGGGTCCTGAATGATCTCTTCGACCGTTGTTGCGTCGATCTTTCCTCGATTCTGTTTGGACTGATGTTAACCGTTGAGTTGGACTGTTGAGGTCGTCCTCATCTTCTCTCACCTCGGCGTAGTAGGCGTTGTGAATTTCTTCCCAAGTGGTGGGAGGATATTTCATGAGTCTGCTCAGTAATTTTCTGGTCGCCCTCGACCCGTTCTGATTTAACCCATTTTGGAAGGCTGCCACTGCCATCCCTTCTGATACGTTTGGCAAGCTCATTCTAACTTTGTTTAATCGGGCGAGGAATCCTCTGAGTCCCTCATTGGGCGACTGTCTGACAACGAATATATCTCTCACCTCGGCGTAGTAGGCGTTGTGAATTTCTTCCCAAGTGGTGGGAGGATATTTCATGAGTCTGCTCAGTAATTTTTTGGTCGCCCTCGACCCGTTACGATTCAACCCATTTTGGAAGGCTGCCACTGCTATCCCTTCTTATACGTTTGGCAAGCTCATTCTAACTCTGTTTAATAGGTCGAGGAATCCTCTGAGTCCCTCATTGGGCGACTGTCTGACAACGAATATATCTCTCACCTCGGCGTAGTAGGCGTTGTGAATTTCTTCCCAAGTGGTGGGAGGATATTTCATGAGTCTGCTCAGTAATTTTTTGGTCGCCCTCGACCCGTTACGATTCAACCCATTTTGGAAGGCTGCCACTGCTATCCCTTCTTATACGTTTGGCAAGCTCATTCTAACTCTGTTTAATAGGTCGAGGAATCCTCTGAGTCCCTCGATGGGCGACTGTCTGACAACGAATATATCATTCACCCTGGCTTCCACCTTCTTAGCCTCAGCGTGGGCGGTGACAAACTTGTCGTTCATTTCCTCGAACGTTGTTATTGACCGTGCTGGTAACTGTGAGTACTATGTTAAGGTCCTCCTTGTTAGGGTTTCGCCAAACTTCTTTAGTTATGTTGACGATACCTGCTCCTTCGAAAGGTCGTTGCCTTTCACTAATGTGACGTAGTGAATGATATGATCTTCGGGATCTGTTATGATGTCATATATTTTCAAATATGGCGGCATTTTGAAGGTATTGGGTATGTCATGTGGGGATTCCTCCTCGCTGTACGGTTGTTCCATGAACCGGCCGACATCCCGTTTTGGTAGGAGTTTCGGGGCGCCCGGTATCTTATCAACCCTTTCTTGATGCTCTCTCATCTGGTCGCGGAGCGCTTTGTTCTCATTTTTCATTTCTTCCATCCTCTTTAGAATGGCTGCAAGTGCGTCATTACCTGCATCAACAGTAGTGTGAGTGTTACCTGTTGGAAGAGGAACAGGTTGCTCGTTGACGGCTGTTGCAGCATCTGCTCTTACGGCGCTCTGACTCGCCCCTTGAACGGGTTTTTTCGAGGATGTTGCTCAGGGTAATTGTCAACCACGCCTCCAGTAGTTTTTTCACTGCTGGTGGTGCTTCTTCTGTTGCGGACGTGGAAGCCCCCCTTTCGTGTGAAGCAGTTACACTCCCATAAGGGGGAGGTGAATTGCTTCGCCTGGGTGTAATGCTCAGGGTTACATTCTCCTCAGCTTCTCTATCAATCTCGTTGATGGTATTCATGAGGTTGGTAGTGACATTAGCCATTACGGATTTTAGCCTTTCTTCTCCCTTTCCTTCCATTGTTAGTTTGTGCGAACAAGAAAAAGATGGATGTTGTGTTTTTTTTTTTAGATCTAGAAGAAACTAAAAAATTTACTTAGAAAGTCCCCACAGACGAAATCAAATTGTTTTACCAAATAAATGTTAATCTTTTCTTAAAACGAATTGAGAAGAAAAATAGAAGGTGAATCCTAGTTAAAGTTAATGACTACTAGATCTGGAGATCCTAGAAGGTATAAATAAGATTGGACTACGTCCAATAATATTAAATGTAAGCAAACTATGCCCAATGATTGTCAATGACTGTAGTAAATGTGCAGAGAATAAATGCATATAATGGCAATGAATGTAATAAGGAGGAATCTATTACCCAAATTAAGTGACTTGGATGAATCTCCTTCCTGGCAACAATGTGGGATAATATGAAATGGGGATGAACACGAGACCCTTGGATCTTGCGAACGAAAAGGTATATTTAGAACTCAGGAATCAGTGGAAAAAACCAGCTTTGTATATTCTTTGTAGTCAACTTTACAAGTGAACCCTTCTCCGAAAGGCAAGATCCTCTTTTGTTCTTTATCTCTTCCTATTTATAGGGAATATTATCAGAAAATCCTAAAAAAGTACAACCGAAGGAATACTCAATGGAATATTCCTCCGCCCTACCCTAATCGTTACTTTCACACGTTCTCCACTCGACCTCGACATTAACCCTCTTAAAGATGACTCCTCGTCACTAAGCCAGGGTCGGCTTGAGCTTCGACCACGCCCATTACAGCTATTAAATCCGGTCTAAATTTTGACCATATTAATGTCTCTGTTGCATTTCCTTGATAATAATTTCATTACTTGGATACTTTATTTGTATTACTGCGGTGAGAATGAATAACTTTTAAAGCAATTTAACGTGAGTGCTTCATTTGGGTATTCGTTTTTGTAAGAAGAAGAAACATCTCAACTTATAAAAGCTCAAAACCAAAAATTTAAAATATCCAAACCAATTAATCGAAAATCGAACTTAAAAAGTCTGATCCAATCCGAGCTTATTTGGATTGGATTTGGATTGTCATATCATTAATCCAAAAATCGAAGATCGAAAATCGAAAATTCAAAACGAAATTTTCATATCCAATCCGAACTGCCCAAACTCCCACCCCTAATAAAGTTTTTTCTTTCAAATTTGTGTTTGTCCATAAAATTTTGCAACGAAAATGAGTTTCTCAAAATACACGTCCGAACATAATTTCAAATTCAAAATACCATTTTTCAACTTCAATTCCAAATAATTTTTTTTCAAAAATTAGAATATTTATGTCCAAAAGCCTACTAAATGAGCCACTGGCCCCCCACACAATAATACCTGCAGTTGACACCCTTCCACCCCCTTCACCCCACGGTTGCAATTACTACTATTTCTTTCACAAACAAACGTAAAGTGGACTCTTCCATTCTCTCCTCTTTCTCTTTAAAATTGTCACATACTATTCTACCCTACAAACACCTACACATATATACCCTCATTCCCTGTTCATTTCATTTCCTACACTTCAAAATTCTCTAGAAAAAACCAGTTCTTTTCATCAAATAATCAAGAATTTCAAGAAACCATGAAAGATAGAGGCAAAGCTGCAGCTATAGACAACAACTTGTTAGATTTCAATTACTCTATTTCATCAGATATGCCATGTACCAAACACCCAAATACATCTACTGTTGGAATCTGCAGTTACTGTTTAAAAGACAGATTGGTCAATTTAGTATGTTCTGAGTGTGGTGAGCAAAGACTCTCTTCTTGTTCTTGCTCTGATGATATCTCTTCTTATAGAAATTCTTGTTCTGTTGAAGTTGGCAGTGTTGGTAGAATTTCATTTTTATTAGAAAATGAGAAAAATAATGATCAAAATTTACCACCAATTCAGCAGTCACAGTCAGAACAAGTGATCTTGCTAAGAAGTAGCAGCAACTGTGTAGAAATCAAGAAAAGTAAAAATGGTTTTTGGAAGATTAAGAGACTGTTTAGAAAGAAAAGAGAAAAGGGTAAAAATGGGGTTGATGAAAAAAGTGATATTTCTGTATCTGATGCAGCTATGGGAATTTCAAGATCAAGATCACTGTGTAGTTTTAGAGGTAATGATTTTGGCAGTGAATACAGATTTTCAAGTGCAAAAATTTCTGATGTTACAGGGGGTTTGTTATTTGATTCTGATCATGAGCCAAGAAAGAGTGGTAGTAATTTCAAGAATTTTAATGTTCCAAATAAGGGAAATAATACTTTTCCTATTAAAGAAAGTGATTTTAGTACTACAATGGATGATTCAGCTTTTATAGATTTGAAACTTGATTTATCATCATCAGAACCAAGATCAGATTTTTATGGTAAAAGACTTAGTAATGGTTCAGATTATGGATATGATTCTGCAGCTTCAATTGGGAATTTAAGAGGTGGATCTTGTAGAATGAATGAATATGACAGAAAGATCAAAAGAGGTAATAGTGGCAAAGGAAACAAAGTGTGGAAATGGATTTTCAGGCAAAAAACTTCAGATGGGAGGAAAAGTACAAGAAAAAGAGATGATGAAATTAATAGTAATTTGGTTTTTTAAGTCTTATTAAGAGTTCTTGAAATAAGACAGATTTGTAATATTCTCTTTGGTTATGCTTTTTGTTCATAGCACTATCTCTCCCCGATAAAGGGAGCCTTTGCGCAACGGTAAAAGTTATTTTCACGTCTTTTCTAAAATACAAAATGAGATTGTGGTATAAGATTTAATATTTAATATGATTCGATCCTTTCTTAAATCCTGTGTAGCCTGAAGCTTAGTACATCGTACTAGTTTTAGAAGGATAATTTTGCATAGGAAGCAATACTTTGTAGTAGTAAGAAAAGTAAATACTACAAAACTTTACCTATTTCTCTTGCTTTTCTTTTTTCTTTTTCTCTAAGGTTGATTCTCTTCTATATGCTTTATTTTTTCTTGTGGATTTAAAAAACACACACACAAAAAGGTGTTCTCTTTGGCTTTTTTATTTTTCCTTTTTCCCCTTTTCTTAATTATGTTTGTTGGTGTATATAGTACATTTTATGCTCATTATAAGTTTGAGGAAAAGCTAAGAGAGAATCAACAAGGTAACCATCCCAAGAAAGGTATTATCCTGTCTCTAATTCAACATAGATTTTGATAATTATCTTTTACTTTTAATTCTGTATGTCATAAGAAAATGAAGGGTAATTATTTAGTATTTTGTAGTACTTGAAAGTGATAATATCTCTATTATATTAAGGATGTCGAAGGGTGGTTGAAATTCTTTCATTTTCAATTAGAGCTCTTACACGGTAAGGAGCGCTTTACCCTCCATAGTGAACGTACCATGCACGAATCTCAATTAGTTGAGTCAGTAAACTTTGAAAACCACAAGATTAAACAAAAAAACGGTTCCAAGGAAAGGGAAAAAAATGGAGAACATATATTCTAGACATCAGAGGCGGATCCAGGATTTCAAGTGTATGGATACACTGTTGTGAAGAGGTGGATCTAGAATTTATATTTGACGGGTTTAACTTTAGTCTCTTACCATGAACTCACTACACTTTTGAAATTATAGGTTAAAAATTATATTCTTTGTGAATTTTTTGTAATTTTCACATATATATCTATACTTTCTGCCGAAAATAATGTGAACCGTCAATTTCACTTGTAATGGTGCACCCAATAATAATTGCACCATAGGAATTTTTGAGCATGGATTCACACACATATATTTAAAGGAATATAATATTGTTATAAATGGTCTAGGGAGAGGAGTATGCGTTCATGTGAACTCATATCCCTCAACCTAAATACGCCTCTACTAGACACTTATTAAAATTTATTTTAATGCACTCTCTTCCAACGTTAATTCTTTTGCAGACTAGAATAATACTCATATTTTGTAGATTTTGGATATATGAAATCTGAAATTTGAATGAATGGTATGAATGTGGGTCAATTCACAGAGGTTTGAGAGTCACTTTCAGAAAATGAGAACTGACCATCTAAATGGGCTTTAACCACAAATGGTTTTGTGGTCCAAATCTGTATTAAAAAGAAGAATTAACCCAAATAACTGTCTACCCTATCATTTAAATTAAAAATATTCGGTGAATATATAATATATTAATATATATATCATATATGTACAAAAGTGTATAATCAACATATAATCTATATATATGACTAGAAAAAGTAAACAATTAATATACCGGCTATTTGTATAAATATCCCTATTAACAACGGGCTATCTACATCTATACCCGCTTTTTGGGTCACGTTTTAACTTATACCTGCTTTGCAAAAAAAAATTGCAAGCATACCCACTTTTCGCCTAAACTTCAGGTATACGGGCCTGAACTAGCAAAGACAATCACGCAAACTTCAGCATTCTAGTAGACGGTTGAACTTAAACATTCTACTAGCTGATGTTTTGTTCTCTATTTGTAAAAACTTCAGCATGTTTTAGCTGATGTTTTGTTCTATATTTGTTAAACTTCAGCATTTTTTAGCTGAAACTTCGTTATGTTTGTGATGAACTTCAGGGCTGAAGTTTGTTTTGTATTTGCTGAACTTCAGCATTCTAGGAGCTGAAGTTTTTGTTTATATTTTTTGAACTTCATCGTTCTTAACTTTATTTGTTTGGAAGTTATTAAGTTGGCCGAAGCACATAAACAGCAAACGTTAATCTTCAGTAGAAAGTTCATCCCTATGAACTGAAGTTTCATAGAAGCACCAACAATATCAGAAGAAAGAAGAAGAAGAAAACGAAGGAGGAGAAGGAGGAAGAGAAAGGGGGCTGAAATTGTTTAAAAAGTAAGTACAAATTAAAATATTTTTAAAAAATATGTATAGATTAAATGGGGGCGACCAAATAGGGCGCCCGCGTAATTTTTACATTAAAAACATTTAAAAGCCCAAATCTGAACCATTGGCCTACCTTAAGATCTTGTTTGTTGATAAAATTTTGTTTTTGCATAAAAAGAAGCGTTTTGCTCCTTGTCTTTCTCTCGTTCCTCTTCTTTTTTTTCTTTTTTTTTTCTTTTTCTGATTTGGGACCGATCTTTGATCTTGACACTACATAATTTTGCACGAGAAATGCTTTTGATTGTCAAAAAAAAAAAGAAGAGAGAAGTGGATGATAGATAAATTGAAAGAAATTTAACGTTTGCTGTAAACAGTAGTACTGACATATTTATTTGTATTTAGAAAATTTCTTTGAAGGCAGTTGTTCATGATATTAAAAGTGTCTTAGTAGTAGGGTTTCAATCGTATTCATAAGAGTACTGACTTTTTTTTTCCATCCAACGTTCGATACCTGTTTAGAGAGTACCGACTAACACTATGTAATGCCTATTAAAGATGTAAGCACTTTCTATTAGAATTCTTGATCACGCCCAACTATGCTTTATAAAAATGGAAAAACGGTCGCTGCAAATATATTCCGATTAACAAGTCCGGAGTCGAATCCCACAGAGAATTAACCCATCAATCACAGCTATTGGAAAAACACAAATTCACGTATTCAATCTTCAAAAATATTTAAGTAATAGATTGGATGTTTACTAACTAAATATTACGTAATGAAAATGCAATAATTAAGAACTAACTACGAACGAGTTGTAGACAAGAATTGGAATGATATAAGGTTCTGATTTCCCCTATTATTGGAATCCTTTCAGCTACGTTTGCTATAAATTTGCCTAATTTTTCTCTATCGGTCATGAGCACTCTGACTATCACAACTCTCTCCCGAGTAATTGTAACAATATACTAGACATATTCTCCCGAATTATGCTAGCTAGCCTTAAGTACAGCTCACTTAGATCGCACCCAAGGTTTCGTTATCCCTAATCCCGCCTTTAAATCCTTCGTATTGATCCCTCATATACGTTAGGAGTGATGTTGTTCATAAACAACCTAAATATGCACTCTCTCCCGAGTAATGCACACTAAACAGGAACAGTTAATTGAGGGACCTTCAATCAACATCAATAAGCATATAGTTGAACAAATAGAGAGAATACTATGACAAATCTATATTAACGTAACGAGAAAATAATCCTTCAACATCCATCAAAACCCTAGATTATGAGTTTAGCTACGCATACTCATAGTAACAATATCCAAAGTAATTTGCATAATTAAATTATAGAGTAGAGATAAAGGGATGTAGATATCGATGATTCTAACTCCCAAGTAGTGTTCCACGAGCTATTCTTACCTCCGGTTGCAAGATTCCTTCAAAGTGGTATTTTTGTGTCTATTTATATGTTTGGGACAAGCCCTAAACGTATAGGTCAAGTCCTAGTCAAGACGAGAAACAATTTAAGCCTTCAAAACTCGGACTGAACCTGGCCTTAGGCCTGGCATCGCTAGGCTAACGCCTGGTTGGGCCTGACTTTAAGTTGGCCTCGCCAGGCTAAAGCCTGGTCGAACTGGCCTTTGCCTGGCTTCTCCTTTTCACCGTTCTCGAGCGCATTTTCGACGTCTAAGTATCCCTTTAGCTTTACTTTCATTTACAATTCACATATACATAAAATAAACTCAATTACGCTCAAACAAAGTATAATTTATCATTAAAGTATGTAAAATGCAAGGCATATAATGTGCTAAACCATAAATTATAGTCACACATCAATACCCCACACTTAAACATTTGCTCGTCCTCGAGCAATCAAACTACACTCATGGACACAACCTATTAAGCAATTCCGTTAACTCATTATATCAAGAATCTTTAAAATAGTTTAAGCACAAAAGTGTGACATCCTCGCCTCAATAATCGACTCACAAATACCATGATTTATTCAAAATTCACTTACTTACTCTAACATGGAGGTCAACAACATTACCTTTCCTTTATGAATCATGTGCCCTCACCCAATCAAAGAGCTTAGTTCCACACACCATGAATTTTAATAACGTAGGAACTCAAGATAGGAAAAATTCACTCGCTCTCAGAAATAACATTCATATGCCCCAAATGACGTACCATAAGCTTGCCCTTAGTGTAATACCCACTAATCGAGTTCATTCAGTCTAAGATCAAATAGGACTTTCATTGGTTGTAATATAGGCTGCGGGTCGGGTAGGATACATTTGATTATAAGTGACTACACCCCCCTTAAGAACTTTAATACAAACACTTCAACCTTCAATCCCATACTTATGTCAAACCGAAATTCCACCTTAACTTCGCTATATTTTCCCCTTACTTCTTTAAGCATCAATACATCAAGAGCCACCACCATCAGGAATTTTTTTTTTTTTTCATACACTACAGCTACTATATATATATATATATAAAAAAAAAAAAAAAAATATATATATATATATATATATATATTTGTTTTCTTTCTTTTCTATTTTTCTTTTTTTTTCAATCCAAATGGCTTTTATTGGCACATTTTTTTTCTTCATATGGTGCACCTTTCTCCTCATTTTATTGTTCCACTCAATAGCCAATCCACCACCCCACACTTTAACTTTTTCATAATTCATCACAATTCAAGTGCTTATGAGAGGTGACAAGGTTCAAATATATGGTCGATTCAAACAACGTGGTAGGCTTGTAATGTGGTTACCAAAGAAACATGATTATAGGCTCAAAGGGGTTAACTACGATACATAACATTTAGGTGGATACTCTATATATATCTGGCTTAACAAATAAATGTCTATATCACTTCTCAGACTGAACAAGACTACTATTTCGCTTTGCACACACACTGGGCAAGTTCTAGATATCAAATGCAATGCACAAAATACATACAAACCTCACACAAACATGGCACAAACTCATTCAGGATTGGTTTTATCACGACACTCCAGTCAAAGAAGTTAAGCAAATTTAAGAATCCACGATTTAAGGTATTTATCCTATAGTCAAAAATTGAGCCTAAGCGTCGCAACAAGAGTACTGACTATTCTCAAGGCATCACAAAGCTCAGAGATATTGTTGCGATTAAATGCATAGCCACGTGGTTCCTACTCCTAATAATTAAAACTACCTACACCTAGTTCAACTAAAAACCCTTGGAAAAGAACCGCGGCCCAAAGAAAAACTAAGGGGAAATTACTACACTACCTAAAAAAAATATTTTTGGTATTTTCTTTAGACTTACTTCCCTCAAGAAAACTATCTAGGAGATCCGTCGTCGAGAAAAGTCCAGCATATATATATATATATATATATATATATATATATATATATATATATATATATATATATATATATATATATATATATATCTTTTTTTATATTCTGCCTTCAAACAACTAACAAGGAAAACAACAATAACAATAAAGGAAAAACAAATTCTAATATCTACAAGTTCCCACCTCACACTTAAATCATGCATTGTCCTCAGTGCATGCACAATTAGACAAAACAAGAAATACAAAGAGTAGGGTGCAAGAAAAATCCTTTATCAAGAAGCATCGTCATCCTCTGACGCTCTCCACTCCTCATCATGTTCGTCCTCCTCATCATCACCATCTCCCTCACCATCTGATTGCATTGGCTCAGCCTCAGACTGCTCCGGTGTGTTGACATCCTCATCAGCGGGGAGTCTATATCCTTCTCCTACACCAACTAGTTGTTGAGCATGAGCATTAAGTGGGTATCTTTGCTCCAATGCAGTCCTCTCCTCATATGTAGCCAGGCGACCCCCTATTCACAACTGCAAATCCATCATCCCATAAAGATGGGCCATGGAACTATTATCACACGCATTGCGCTCAGCACCTGTTAATGGAGGAGTACCAGCCTCATCTTTCAGCCAGAGATTAGTGATGCCTGTTTATTGAATGAGCTGATTGATGGTGTGGTCAAAATCAGGCTCTTCCTCAACCCCCTCATGCTTTAGGAACCGAGTCAGGAAATTAGGAAATGGCATTCGATCAATTTTTTTACTCGTCCTCACCGATGCCATCTGGTAGCGGATCAGGTGACCCACATTCACCTTCTGCCCTAATATAAGAAGATATAGCACACAAGTCCTCTCACGACTTATAAGTGTGTCATGATTGTGCAGTAAGAGTCGTGCATTTATCAACTTAAGCCA
This sequence comes from Nicotiana paniculata, assembly GCA_005239505.1. Lineage (NCBI taxonomy): Eukaryota > Viridiplantae > Streptophyta > Magnoliopsida > Solanales > Solanaceae > Nicotiana > Nicotiana paniculata. The sequence continues at coordinate 51,454 of ML361326.1, forward strand.
CACCGGAGTCTCCACCTTCATCTTCTTCTTAAGGAACCTCTTATGTCGGTTTGTTACCTTATACCGAACCTATGCAGCAGTAGAGTCAACCCCACAGAGTGTGTGACTCAACTCTCTATATGTAGGCCTGAAAATGAATTGGTCCAATGGCTCCACATGAACATTTGGCGCACCTAAAAAGTCGCATATGGCCTTGGATGAAAATTCTATCAAGCGCCCACGGATTGGCACCATCCCCTCAATTTATTGTGGGTCAAACCCTGCATCCCTGACTAGGTTGAGATTGATGTTCCCGATGTTCTTAAACACATAGCTTAACCCCAAATCTTGGATGCCTTTCCAAATCGCCAGATACTTCGCTTTCACAATGCGTTCCTGGATAGCTCCTTCCGGATGGACATGTTTAGGCTTACAGTGCCTGTACCAATCCCTCGTATGCGTAGGTGTGTTGTTTTATGCCAAACTCCCGTTAGCCTTGGATTTGTGGACGCATGGTAGCTACAGCTGCCACAGCTTGTGCGCCACTCAGACTAGAGGTAGCTTCTCCCCTTTTTTTTTCTTTGGAGGAGGTGCGGAGGTCTCCTTTGCTTTAGTTTGGGTAGTTGAAGTGGCCTTTCCTTTGCCTGTGTCTTTTCTGGGAGGCATCTTCATTCCTACACAAATAAGCAATAGTCAGATAACGCTATATTACACCCTACACACATAATCTTCCCCACTTGCCGAGGTTACTCAGACTTCCCCTCGTATTTTCTTAACATTAGAATCAACCCACAACACATGGGCTACCCGTGAGCCACCCACACTTAAGATTTTAATGTGGTGCATGAATACATAACACTATTTTATTAATCCCAGAGACTCGGGCTCCAAAGGGGACTAAGAATGCCATTGAGGCATTACATCAAACACTTGACAAACATTAGTGCCATGGGAGTTCTTATGGAATTGAGGGATTGCCTCATCCTCCCAAATCGGCTTGAGAGTTCCGTAGTACTACATATTTCACAATCTCAGCACCATTCCTAAGGGTTTCATGGGATTGGGGCGCACAAACACAATATGACCATGAAGAACAACCACCCATAATGAAGAACAACCAACAATGAAGAACAAACACCAACTCAATACGTGTACCCAACTCGAAAATACAAAGGAAGGAGATAGAATCATACCTTTGAAGCTTTGTGAGGAGTAGGTTACCTGAGAATTCCGGATGAGTGTGAAATACTAGCAAGACTAAGCTTGACCTCTATGTGGATGGTAATGAGTTGGTTATTATGTGTGGGTGGGCTAGCAATTTGTGCAATGTGTTTGTGTTCTTGTGAAATTTCTTGTAGAGCTAGTTGTGTTTTGGTTTAAGTGAGTTTAGGGTTTGCTTTGTAGTGTTTGCAGTGTGTGAGGGCATGTATGTGAGGTTAATTTCGACCAAAATAAGGAGATAGACTTAAAGAGGGCGGGAAATACTTACCTGGCGCTGGCCAAGCGTAGCCAGCCTAAGGCCTGGCTGACCCTGTCTTTATCCTGGCTTCGCGTGACGCTTAAACCCTACTCGACTCGCCCAAACTCACCTGCAAACTTGTTATTACCTAAAAACAAAAAGAAAAATTCTAACTACACCATAAATCAACTACGAATTGGGTTGCCTCCCAAAAAGCGCCTTAGTTAACGTCGTGGCACAACAGATACAACGGTCCAATGGGTTGCCTCCCATGAAGCACCTGTTTTAACATCATGGCATGATGCAGGTAAGCTCATTTAAGGTACGCTCAATATCGGAAGCTCGATCAAATGAATCACTGACACTACCTTTGCTTCATCCATGCCTACATAATGTTTTAATCTGTGGCCATTAACTCTGAACTTGCGAGGGTCATTTTCCACTGCAATCTCTACGACACCAGTGGGATGAATTTTAACTACACGAAATGGTCCTGACCATATTGACTTTAATTTTCCCGGAAATAACCTAAGTCTTGAATTATATAGCAATATCGTATCTCCGGGTTTAAAACTCCTCTCAATAATATTCTTATCATGTATCATCTTCATTATCTCCTTGTATAATCTTGTGCTATCAAAAGCGTGATATCGAAACTCATCAAACTCGTGCAACTTTGTGACTCTACTTGTTCCCGCAACTTCAATGTCGAGATTCAACTGCCTCAACGCCCACAAAGCTCTATGCTCCAACTCTACCGGTAGGTGACACGCCTTTCCAAACACCAACTTGTATGGTGACATGCTGATCGGAGTTTTGAAAGAGGTTCGATAAGCCCAGAGTGCATCATCTAACTTTCTCGCCCAATCCGTTCTAGTAGCATTCACAGTCTTAGTCAACACACTATTTATCTCTCCGTTCGAAACTTCTACTTGCCCACTCGTTTGCGGATGATATGAGGTGGAAACCTTGTGGCGTACATCATACTTATCTAACAACTTCGCGAAGGCTCTATTACAAAAGTGAGCGCCTCCGTCACTGATTATTGCCCTTGGATTGCCAAATCGGATGAATATGATCTTTCTCAAAAAACCAATTACCCCATTTGCATCATTTGTAGGGAGCACTACAGCCTCCACCCATTTGGACACGTAGTCCACAATGACAAATATGTACTTGTTACCATATGAACTGATGAAAGGCCCCATGAAAGATTCCACATACATCAAACACTTCTACCTCCTGTATTGGGTTCATAGGCATCTCATGTCGGCAGGAAATATTCGCGGTTTGTTGGCATTCATCACAACCCTTTATCCATAAATGTGCATCTTTGAAAAATGTTGGGCAGTAGAAGCCTGACTCCAAGACTTTGCAGCTGTCCTTACTCCCCCAAAATGCCCATCATATGGTGACGCGTGACATGCCTACAAAATAGAAGACTGGTCTATCTCGGGGATACATCTATGGATCATGTTATCAATACAAATCCTGAACAGATAAGGCTCATCCCAATAATAGATGCGACAATCACAAAAGATTTTTTTCTTTTGGACAAAGGAAAGGTCATAAGGAACAATACCGTTCACCAGGTAGTTTGCAATGTCTGCATACCATGGCGCTTCCTCAAGACTTGTGGCTAATAGTTGTTCATTTGGGTAAGTTTCCAGGATCTCTTCTACCTCTACCTTCTACTCAGCTCCTTCCAGTCTAGAAAAATGATCAGCTACTTGGTTCTCCATTCCCTTTCGGTTATGGATTTCCAAATCAAATTCTTGCAGTAGTAGCACCCATCAAATCAGGCGCAGTTTTGACTCTTTCTTCTAGATTAAGAACCTGAGAGCAGCATGGTCAGTATAAACCATTACCTTCGAGCCTATCAGGTATGACCAGAATTTGTCAAATGCGAGCACCACTGCCAGCATCTCTTTCTCGGTTATAGTGTAATTTAGTTGGGCTCCACTCACCGTTCTACTTGCGTAGTATATTGGATGCATGATTTTATCTTTTTGCTGCCCAAGAACTTCTCCCACAGCATAGTCACTCGCATCACACATCAGCTCAAATGGTTGCTCACAGTCTGGGGCAACTATGATAGGTGCTCTTACTAGTCCCTTTTTCAATTCCTCAAATGCTACCGTGCAATCATCAGAAAACACAAAAGGGTGATCTTTTTCAAGCAATTTACACAAGGGGTTAGACATTTTGGAAAAATCTTTTATAAATCTCCTATAGAAACCGGCGTGCCCAAGGAAACTTCTGATTTCTTTGACGGAAGTGGGTGGTGGAAGTTTTTCTATCACATCAACCTTTGCACGATCTACCTCAATGCCTTTACTCGACACTAGGTGCCTCAAGACTATACCTTCATGTACCATGAAATGGCACTTTTCCCAGTTAAGTACCAGATTCATCTCGATACACCTCTTCAATACTCTTCTCAAGTTCATAAGGCATTCATCGAATGAGTTCCCCACCACCGAGAAGTCATCCATGAACACCTCCATTATTTCCTCTACCATATTCGTAAAGATGGCCATCATGCACCTTTGGAATGTGGCAGGTGCGTTGCATAGTCCAAACGGCATTCTCCGAAAAGCATAGATTCCATAAGGGCAGGTGAATGATTTTTTCCCTCTGTCCTCTGGGGAAATAGAGATATGATTATACCCCGAGTACCCATCCAGAAAGTAAAAGTGGGACCTCCCTGCCAACCTATCCAGCATCTGATCAATGAATGGCAGTGGAAAATGGTCTTTCTGGGTAGCCAAGTTCAACTTCCTGTAATCCATACATATTCACCAACCCGTGACTGTTCGTGTAGATATCAATTCGTTCTTCTCATTTTTTACTACCGTCATACCTCCCTTTTTTGGCACACACTGCACTGGGCTAACCCAGTTGCTGTCAGAGATGGGGAATATGATGCCCGCATCTAACCACTTAATCACTTCTTTCTTCACCACTTTCTTAATGTTGGGGTTCAGCCTTCTTTGATGTTCTCTAGAAGGTTTGTGCGCATCTTTCAGTAAAATCTTATGCATATAGAAGGCCGGGATGACACCCTTAATGTCAGCAATGGTCCAACCAATTGCAGTATTGCACTCCGTCAGTACCTGCAAAGTTGTTCTGTCTGCACATCTAACAAACTAGATGATATAATAACAGGTAAAGTTGAGTTAGGTCCTAAAAATGCATACCTGAGATGAGGTGTAGGGGCTTCAGTTCCAACTTTGGTGGCTCTTCTATCGACGGATTAGCTGGAGAAGTTTTACTTTCTTCTAAGTGCAAAGGCTCAAATTCGAGCTCCCTTCTTAAAAAACCTTGGCCTTCAAGAGCAAGTACCCACTCCGCTAATTCTTCTCTGTTTGCCTCATCTAAGTTCATAAGATAGGTTGCTAGAGGATCTTTCATGTTCAGTGTCTCATCTTCCTCCTCCAAAATTACATCCACGGCTTCTATTGGAGAGAAGTTAGCAAATTCACTTGGTCACCGCATAGATTTCTGCACGTTGAATGTGATTTATTCATCATTTAATCTCATTTTTAGCTCTCCAATTTCACAATCAATTAAAGCTCTACCAGTGGCCAAGAATGGTCTTCCCAAAATTATGGGAATTTCCTCGTCAACCCGACAGTCAAGAATGACAAAATCTGCTGAGAACACAAACTTCCCAACCTGTACTAATACATCATCTAGAATACCAGAGGGCTTCTTCACTGTCTGGTCGGCCAGCTGTAGTAACATGGACGTGGGCCTAGATCTTCCAATGCCTAGCCTTTTGTAGATAGCTAGGGGCATAAGGGTTATGCTTGCCCCTAGATCACACAGTGCCTTAGAAAATGCATAGTTGCCTATTGTGCATGGGATTGTGAAACTCCCTGGGTCAGACAACTTCTCCGGTATGGGTCTCGTCATAACATCACTGCAAGTCTGAGTCAGTGTAACCTTGGCCAAGTATTGAAAGTCGAACTTGTGGGACATCAAGTCCTTCATCATGTTTGCATGGCCAGTCATCTCCTTTAAAGCGTCAATCAATGGAATGTTTAACTGAATTTGCTTCAACATCTCCAAGAATTTCTTGTACTGCTCATCTTTTTGATACTTGGTCAATATCTGTGTGAATGGTGCTGGAGGTCACTTCTTCCCAGTGATATGATTTTTTTCTTGCCCATGCACTGCTTCTAGTATCATTTCCTGTGCTACTTCAGTCTCTTTCACGACCTCTTTCTCTTTGCTGGCATTCTCTTTCACAACCCTGTTGAATCATCTATCTCAATGGGTACTGGCACCAGTGTCTCAGTAGGTCTGCTTTCACGAGCAATTTCTTGCTCCACATCTAGGTCTCTATCATTTCGTAGACTCACTGCCATAAGTTGCTTCGGTCCCTGCTCTTTTGGATTGAGTGTCTGCAGGTAACGTCCCTTGGGGACGATTTAAAGCCATTGAAATCTGTCCTAATTGAATCTCAATATTCTTATCGCTTATTCATGTGAGTCTACTCTTTCATTTATTTTTCCAGTGGACCTAATCAATTGTTGCATCATTCCCTCAAGTTTATCAAATCCATCTTCGTGTCTCACAGTCTGTTGTTGTTGAGGTTGTTGATAAACCTGTTGCTGATTTTGCTGGTTGTACCCTTGTTGCCTTTGGTAAGGCACCACTTGACCCGGTGGTCTCATAGACCCAAGATTGTTGTTGTTGTTGTTGTTGTATTGCTGCTGAGCTGCTCTATATTGTTGATTCTGCTGACCCCAATTCTGACCACCTTGCCTATGTCCCCCTTAGTTGGCCACATAGTTCATATTTTCCTGATATTGTTGGTTATCTCCTTCCGTAATCCACGAGCAAACATATGGTTGATTAATGCATGATGTATATAATCCCCCATTAGTTGCATCAACTATGTGCACCTACTGCTTCTGACCTGATTCATCAAACTTTTTGGTGAGGATACTCATTTGTGTCACTAGGGTGGCCATATTTGCAGCTATGGAGTTAGTTTGGTCTAAAGCCAATGAGTGCACTACAGGAGTGATTAGAGCACTTCTTGTCATCCATCCTGAGTTTTGGGCCATCTTGTCAAGTAGGATCTTTCTTTATCTAAATGTTTTGCTAAAAAATGCTCCGCCTGCTGAAGCATCAACATTGGTCTTCAAGCCGTCTGCCAATCCCATGTAAAACTTCTGCCCCAATATCTGCTCCGGAATACCATGATGTGGACACGTAACCAGCAGACCCTTGAACCTCTCCCATGTTTCTTGTAATATCTCTGTTGGTTTCTGTCTGAAGCTCAATATCTCATCAATTTGTTGAGCAGTCTTATTGGGTGGGTAGAATTTGTTCACAAATTGCTTGACTAATTCCTCCTAAGTAGTGATGGAGTTTATGGAGAGTGAATTAAGACAAGTCCGAGCCGCTCTTGTCACTGAGAATGGAAACAGCAACAGCTGCATTGCTTCCGGTGTCACATTGTGCCTCCTTTGCATGGCACATATCGATAGGAAATTCTTCAGATGTTGTTGAGGGTCTTCAATGTATGACCCTGAGAACAGTCCATTGTTCTGCAACAAATGTAGCATGTTATTTGTGATTTGGAATGATTCTGCTTGTATTTGGGGACTGCAATTGCGGTTGCCAGATTGTCGGCGGTGGGTTGTACCCAGTCATACAGTGCTTCTTCTGGCACAAGAGGCACCACACCTTGATTGTTCAGGTCATTCGCATTGTTTCTGTTGTTTCGATTTTCTACTCCGTCATCCATGTCTGGTTTGATTTGTTCTGTTGGGTTCTGTTGTTGTTTGCCTTTCTTGGTTGCACAATTTAGTGCCTTGAAAACTTTCTCAAGATCTGATAACGCTTCGAACAATTCACCAGTTTTTGAGGAGTTTCTAGGCATGCACCTGTAACATCCAAGACTACAAACGTTAGAATTTCAATGTACTTGGTTTAAATTGAAGACAATTGACTACGTTAAGAATTTTAGCACTTTTTTTCTACAATTAATAACACCGTTAACTCCCCGACAACGATGCCAAAATTTGATCACGCCCAACTATACCTTATAAAAAGGACAAAGCGATCGCTGCAAAAATATGTTCCGGTTAACAAGTTCAGATTCGAATCCCACAGGAAATTAACCTATCAATCGCAGCTATTGGACTCACGCAAATTCACGTATTCAATATTCAGAAATATTTAAGTAATAGATTGGATGTTTACTAACTAAATATTACATAATGAAAATGCAATAATTAAGAACTAACTACGAACGGGTTGTAGACAAGAATTCAAATAATCTAAGGTTCTGATTTCCCTTGTTGCCGCAATCCTTTCCGCTACATTTGCTATGAATTTGCCTAAGTTTTCTCTATCGGCCATGAGCAGTCTTACTATCACAACTCTCTCCCGAGTAATTGCAACAATATACTAGACATATTCTCCCGATTTACGCTAGCTAGCCTTAAGTACCGCTCACTTAGATTGCACCCAAGGTTTCGTTATCCCTAATCTCACCTTTAAATCCTTCGTATTGATCCTTCATATACGTTAGGAGTGATGTTGTTCAACAATAACCTAAATATGCACTCTCTACCGAGTAATGCACACTAAATAGGAATAGTTAATTGAGGGACCTTCAATCAACATCAATAAGCATATAGTTGAACAAATAGAGAGAATACTATGGCAAATCTATATTAACATAACGAGAAAATCATCCTTCAACAGGTTCCATCAAAACCCTAGATTATGAGTTTAGCTACTCATACTTATAATAACAATATCCAAAGTAATTTGCATAATAAAATTACAGAGTAGAGATAAAGGGATGTAGAAATCGATGATTCTAACTCCCAAGTAGTGTTCCACGAGCTATTCTTGCCTCCGGTTGCAAAAGTCCTTCAAAGTGGCATTTTTGGGTCTATTTATATGTTTGGGACTACAAGACCTAAACGTATAGGTCAACTCCTAGTCAAGCTGAGAAATAATTTAAGCCTTCAAAACTCGGACTGGACTGGCCTTAGGCCTGGCGTCGCCAGGCTAACGTCAGCCTCAGCCTGGCTTTAAGCTGCCGTTGTCAGGCTAACGTCTGGTTGGGCCTGGTTTTAAGCTGGCTTGCCAGGCTAAAGCCTGGTCGAGCTGGCTTTGCTTGGCTTCTCCTTTTCACCGTTCTCGAGCGCACTTTCGAATTTTAAATATCCCTTTAGCTCTACTTTCATCTCCAATTCACCTACACATAAAATAGACTCAATTACGCTCAAATAAAGTATAATTTATCATTAAAGCATGTAAAATGCAATGTACATAATATGCTAAACCATAAATTATAGCCACACATTAATTCTTTTTATTCCTAAAACTCAAATCCGAAATATCTAATTAAAATTTGAGGTATTCTATTTATCTAACCACATCTCTTGACGGTAGACTAAGACTCCATTTAATGTAGAGAAATCACAGCCAAATATTTGAATACACCCTCCCCTCCCAACATACAGTTTTTTGGGCAATATACACGCATTCATATCTTTCATATGTGTCTCGTTTTGCATGTTATTGTTTTTTTCCACCACATAAGTTACTATTTTGCATGCATTAATACATCATCGAACTTGATCCAAGAAAATGGTATACCCTATATCCCAAATTACACGAAACTGTTTGACGTTTTGTAGCTCAATACTTTCAATTTTTATCATGATTTCGTTCCTATGTTAAAATAAGAAAAACTCTGAAACTCTAATTTTCAATATAGGTAAAATTCTTAATGTAGCTCTAGTTATTCACATTTAATTTTCACATTTTGATTTAACTTGTCAAAATTCAATATGCATTACATCAAAAACCGAATTGCTTGACTATAAAAACATTGCTTCATATAAAAAGAAAATTGATTAACTTATATCATGTGAATCATTCACTTGTTTAGCAATGGAATATAAGTATAAACAACTAAATAAATAAAATTAAAACTTGGTTAGAGTTAGGAAGACTGGATTATGGCTCATTGTTTAGTCCACTTGACCCGGTCCATCCAGTCCAAGTTATATTTGGACGGGTTCATGACTCATCTATTTATTGGTTCAGCCATTTTGACCGACCCAAATTTAGTCTGATCCGCTTATTTGACACCAACCTAAAATAAAATAGAAATATCATGACTTTGTGAGATGAATTATGATGTCAGCAGATTTGTTTGGAAATTATTGATAGAGTCTTTGTTACGACTCTTCGTTTGAGACACGTGTAAAAATTGCGCGAGACGTCCTATTTGGTCGCCCCCATTTAATTTATACCCATTTTAAAAAAAGTTTTAATTTTTACCTACCTTTTAAACAACTTCAGCCCCCTTTCTCCTCCTTCATTTTCTTCTTTTTTCTTCTGCTGCTGTTGGTGCTTCTATGAAGCTTCAGTTCATAGGGATGCACTTTCTGTTGAAGATTAACGTTTGTTGCGTATGTACTTCGACCAAATTAATAACTTCCAAACAAATAAAGTTAAGAATGCTGAAGTTCAGCAAATATAAACAAAGACTTCAGCTCCTAGAATGCCGAAATTCAGCAAATACAAAATAAACTTCAGCCCTGAAGTTCATCACAAACATAACAAAGCTTCAGCTAAAAAATGTTGAAGTTCAGCAAATATAGAACAAAACTTCAGCTAAAACATGCTGGAGTTCAGCAAATATCAGCTTATTTAGTGCTGAAGCTTTCACAAATGAACTAAATTACTTCAACATCCTCTACTGAAGTTTTTTGAAAATGCTTTACGACAAAGCTAATGAATCCAGAACAAAACTTCAGCTTATTTAGTGCTGAAGTTTTTACAAATAAACTAAATTACTTCAGCATTTTCTGGTGAAGTTTTTTGAAAAAGCTTTACGACAAAACTAATGAATCCATAACAAAACTTCAGCTTATTTAGTGCTGAAGTTTTACAAATGAACTAAATAAATTCAGCATCTTCTGCTGAAGTTTTTGAAAAAGTTGTACGATAAAACTATTGAATCCAGGATAAAACTTTAGCTAAAACATGCTGAAGTTCAACAAATAGAGAACAAAATATCAGCTACTAGAATGCTTAAGTTTAGTCATCTACTAGAATGCTAAAGTTTGTGTGATTGTCTTTGCTACTTTAGGTGTGTATACCTGAAGTTCAGGCGAAAAGCGGGTACGCTTGCAATTTTTTTTGCAAAGCGGATATAAATTAAAACATGACTCAAAAAGCGGGTATAGATGCAAATACCCGAGATCAAGGGCCAAATATGATGACATTTATTTAATTTTAAGTTTTATATAGGAATCAGAAGTGTGCAAACATTTGCAATATTGACCGGTATCTTCATATCTTACTAATGTTATAAATATATATTATATAATGGATGTCCATTTAGTACTCTGTTGTAAATAAGCTTCCTGAAGAAGCTTATTCATATGGGACATTGCCGTAAATATGTTTATCTATTTAGTACTCTATTGGAAATAAGCCTCCTGAAGAAGCTTATCATTTTGGTACTCCGTTATGGATAAACATTACCCCCTGAAGAAGATTATCTACATCTGGTATAGTAGCAGCTTACACAGCAGCTTGCAATAGCAACTTACAAGAAGCTTATGCAGTAGCAGCTTACACAGCAGCTTCCTTTCTTCTATAAATAGAGGAGATTTCAGTTCATTATGTACATCAGTTTGAAAATTGAATAAGACATCAATCTCTCTCTATCTATACTTGTCTTCAGTTTATTTCTTTACAGTCGTTATTTCATAACACGTTATTAGCACGAGACTCTGCCATATCGAGCAAATCTTTGAAAGTATCCAAGGTATGAACTTTCATGTTCTAAATATATATTTATCATGTATGTTAATCACGTCTTTTTAGCCAAATAATGATGTAGATGCCATTTTACTTGGATGAGATCTCGTGAAATTGGAAAAAAATAATAATAATGATTTTACTTAAGCTATTATATGATGGCGAGACTACCCCAGTAGTTTCTGTGGAAAACGATTGGGGGCTATGTATACTTATACAGTCGCTATTTTAGTACTTATTTTCCTTTTGATTATCTTAATAAATGATTACAAAATGGGTAACATTATTAGATTCACTTAAACTCCATCAGAGTTTGCAAGAAATATACAACCACCATAAGTGGTTGTGTTTCGTATATCTCATTGTAACTAAGTTTTGTTAACCACCAGAAGTGGTATATGACTATGACCACCAGAAGTGATAATTTAGGCTTTCTATGATTACAATTGAAGATAAGTTAGAGAAAATTTCTCTATATTACTTGCATGCCTCTTTTTGCTCCTGAAGTAGCATTTTTAAGCCATCACACAATTTGGTGTGATAAATGCACGTTCATATAATTATGTTCCATTACCTGAAGGATGAGAACTTTTGATAAATATTAATCCATTCCCTGAAGTGAATGTGACAATATATGAACGCGCTCTTGATGTAAATATATTACAATTCACCTCCAGAAGAGGTAATATGATTGAGAGAATATATACTCAATATTTCGTATTTTAAATTTTCTCCTGAAGAAGTAACACAATTAAAATTTCCTCCTGAAGTAGAAAAATATTATGAAAGTGTGTCTTTTTGTGCTTAAACAAAATAATGAGCTATTCAAAGTTTTTTTTTTTTTTATGCTCATTTTCATTCCCTGGAGTGAATGAAGAAATACCCCTACTCACCTCCTGAAGAGCTAGAATAACAGAGGATATAAATATTATTTTGTGGCATAAAAATCATTGCCGCACGTACTTGTTGTACGTAAAACATCTTGAAAATTTTATTAAATATCATTCTAAGGCAAATGCATTCTTGTAGAATGCTTTCTATTGCACCACATTAATATATTATGGTTAGTTATTGAGTTCCCCAAAGGAAATAACAACACATATATCTTTCCCTGAAGGATGTATTGACTATGTGGTTGCCTCTTAGATATAAAATATTCAGATATTAATGGCATTTCTCCCTGAAGGAGACATTCGTCACAAAGTTGGTGGTAAAATTACTGAAATTCTTAATTCTTACATTTATAATTTATAATTTTCTTTATATAATTTATTGGATTACGATTTTCTCTCATGATACCAGAAGTGTCTGAGCAATATTTGATAGTACAAAATATATCAATAACTCCTGAAGAGCTAACTGCTTGTCTAGAAGACACATGACACCAGTAGTGTCTGATAAATATTAAATTGTGGATAATAAACGAAGGCTCTCGAAGAGCTTATATACAAATATGTCATTCATATTATATGATTATGGTCAAAATATATGTTGTAGTAAACCTGAAGTTTACTAATACAAATGGTTATCATATTGAGACTACAAATGATTGAAAGATTGAAAATCTTCATGTTTCCACAATCATAGGGGGTAAAATAATATGTATGTGCGAAGTTACCCGCCTTATTCTTTAATTTGTACTACATCATATATCACGATGAACCAGAAGTTTACTAATGCAAAAACAGTCAAAGTAATCCAGAAGTTTTACTGAGGCAAAAGTAGCTATAGTAAATCAGAAATTTGCTAATACAAAAGTAGCCACGGTAAATCAGAAATTTACAAATGCAAAAGTTTATGCTATAGTAAACCAGAAGTTTACTAAGAGATATCACATGCCATGATAAACCTGAAGTTTTCATTTTCCATTTGAGAATTCAGATAAGCATATACTGAAGAACTAGAAGATGCTTCAAGAATTTTCTTGTGTTGATTGTTCTCATAATAAATTGATTATACCAGCTAAAGTTGGGACTAATACCCTAATATGAGATATATAAAAGGTGAATACGGGCTCATTCACCTATCATGTGAACCACTTATAGATGCATATATGAGATGGTTACATGTGCGATTATTGTCAACCTGCAGTTTGGCATTTGAAATTGCTTTTATCAATTAAGAGTTCAGATTATCAAATCAAGATAGTTCATCTTGATGATGCTGGTTTATATCCAAGCTAGTTTAGCGAATACCTCATATTAATTGCTAAACTGTCGCTTATGAAAACAAAGCCTCATGTGTTGGTCTAAGATTTTCTAAATTGCATATAGAAGCACTTGTATGTATCAGACCAATAATATATGATAAGTCCTCCCATCACAATTGGTTTAGGATTAGAAATCAAATATTTCTACTGTCTTTTGATGTGTGGTATATGATTAATTTCTCTACCACAATGCTCAAGGATATGTTCCCAAAAAATATTGGGGATATATGTTAGTTTTTCTAATATTTGGGGATGGAATAAACAGATGAAAAAGTATATGAATCGAATTATCATTAGTATGATCCTCACTCAGAAGATAATTCAAGTCAAATGTCAGAAGCATTTGCTGATCCAAAATTAAATATCATATTTCAGTTTCGAATGCTCCTATTAAATTAAAGTCCTTAAATAATGGAGTTTATTGTACGCATGAAGCATGGTAGACCAATCGGTTCCAAAGGTATCAATCCTTGAAAAGGATGGGAGCAAATGATTAAAATGATCATAATAAGGAGGAAATGAGCTTTATAAGAGCCCACGACATAACATTCATGAAACTCCAGAAGAAGTTTAGGTACCTGAAATAAGGAAAGTTATGAGATCTCAACAAGTTATGTGGTTTAGGAACCGATACGAATGATCGTCGACGATATCCTTGATACAATATAGTGCACAATATTGTAAAATATTGTGAGGATCGGACCTACAGTCCAGACACCTGAAGATGTCAAGTCATTTAAATGCAAGTCATGATCTATATGACTCATTTGATTAAATCTACATGAAAATTCCTGAAGGATTTAAAATGCCTGAAGCATATAGTTCAAAGTCTCGAGGAATGTACTCGATCAGATTACAAAGATCTTTGTACGGTTTAAAGCAATCTGGCGCATGTGGTATAATCACCTTAGTGAATATTTGATGAAAGAAGGTTACATAAATGATATTATTTGTCCATGTATTTTTATAAAGAAAATGACATCAGAATTTGTTATACTTGCTATTTATGTTGATGATATAAATCTTGTTGGAACTCCAGAAAAGCTTCAAAAGGCAATTGAATATCTTAAGAAAGAATTTGAGATGAAAGATCTTGGAAAGACAAAACTTTGTCTTGGTCTGCAAATTGAGCATTTAGCAGGCGGGATCTTTATCCATCAATCTGCCTATACAGAAAGGGTCTTAAAATGCTTTTACATGGACAAAGCGCACCCATTGAGTACACCAATGGTTATTCGATCACTTGAAGTGAATAAGGATTTTTTCCGACCTCCAGAAGAGAATGAGGAACTCCTTGGTCCCGAAGTACCATATCTCAGTGCAATTGGTGCATTAATGTATCTTGCTAATGCTACAAGGCCTGACATAGCATTTTCTGTTAATTTACTAGCAAGATATAGTTCTTCTCCTACACGGAGACATTGGAACGGGATTAAGCATATATTGCGATATTTAAAGGGAACTCTTGATATGGGTTTGTTTTATGCTAACAAAGATAGTGCAGATCTTGTTGGTTATGCAGATGCAGGTTATTTATCTGATCCCTATGAAGCTCGATCTCAAACCGGGTACGTATTTACTTATGGAGGTACTGTCATATCATGGCGCTCCACAAAGCAATCTATTGTTGCTACTTCTTCAAATCATGCTGAGATAATAGCTATTCATGAAGCAAGTAGGGAATGCGTATGGTTGAGATCAATAATTTATTTTATTCGAGAAAAATGTGGTTTGGAATGTGAGAAAAGACCCACAATTTTATACGAAGACAATGCTGCATGCATAGCCCAATTGAAAGGAGGATTTATAAAAGGTGATAGAACGAAGCACATTTCACCAAAATTATTCTACACACACGATCTTCAGAAAAATGGTGACATTGATGTGCAACAAATCCGTTCAAGTGACAATCCGACAGATTTATTCACTAAATCTTTGCCAACTTCAACTTTTGAGAAGATGGTAAACAAGATTGGAATATAGAGACTCAAATATTTGAAACAAGGTTTTCATCAGGGGGAGTAAAATACGCGATGCACTCTTTTTTCCGTACTAAGGTTTTTTCCCACAGGGTTTTCCTTATAAGGTTTTTAATGAGGCACCTGGCAATGCGTATTACTAAATATGTGTACTCTTTTTCTTTCACTGGGACGTTTTTCCCACGGGGTTTTTCCTAGTAAGGTTTTAATGAGGCACATTATCTTTTAATGAACATCCAATGGGGAGTGTTATAAATATATATTATATATGGATGTTCATTTAGTACTCTATTATAAATAAGCTTCCTGAAGAAGCTTATCCATATGGGACACTGCCATAAATATGTTTATCTATTTAGTACTCTATTGAAAATAAGCCTCCTGAATAAGCTTATCATTTTGGTACTCCGTTATGGATAAACATTACCCCCGAAAGAAGATTATCTACATCTGGTAAAGTAGCAGCTTACAAGCAACTTACAAGCAGCTTACACAGCAGCTTACAGTAGCAGCTTACACATCAGCTTCCTTTCTTCTATAAATAGAGGAGATTTCAGTTTATTATGTACATCAGTTCGAAAATTGAATTAAACATCAATATCTCTCTATCTATACTTGTCTTCAATTTATTTCTTTACAATCGTTATTTCATAACAATTAAGAATCTCCCACAGTTTTTTTCCAAAACAAAGGAAGAGAAAGGTTGACTTTTAAGTGAAGAAATTTTATTCTTGGTTGATATAGTAGTTGTAATAAGAAAATCATGAAACATATACTATTTCTTCAAAAAACAATATACATTTAAAATAATAAAATTATTTTATAATGAATAATAGGTAAAATAAAAGCACATTCTTAGTGGGCATTTGGACATAAGAATTGTAAAATTCCGAAAAAGGTAAAATTCTTTTTAAAGTGAAACTGTTTTTTGAAAATTAAAGTTGTGTTTGGACATGAATACAATTTGGAGTTGTTTTTGAATTTGTTATTTGAAGTAAAATAATTGAAAAACAGCTTTTTAGAATTTCTGAAATTCTTGAAAAACAACTTTTTAGAATTTCTCAAATTTTTGAAAAATTATGAAATTCAACTTCAAGTGAAATTTCAAAATTTCATGGATAAACATTGATTCCGAAAAAAACTGATTTTTTTTTGGAAAAAGTGAAAAAATTTCTTATGGCCAAATGGGGAGATGAGAGAAAGATAAGAAGAATTGGGAACTCAAGAGTTTATGATCAAGGAAAAGTAAAGTTTGAATCAACAAAAGAGGTGGTATTTATAGGTTTAAAACGACGGTTCGGTATCACTAGTGGCCGACCGATGCCTAACATGTATTGATGATTTTTTGGGAACCGAACCGATGGGACTTTTTGATCACATCAATCGCTTGCGTCATGGAGACGACGTTATGACCGAGGTATCGAGGAATCGAGGCTCAAATCGTTTCTTATCATTTCATTCTAAGAAACGCGAGGACTATCTGTGTACGGTTAAAATCGACCGCACCCGATTTTACGAGCTAGAGGGTCTGCCTCGAGAGTGAATCCATATCGAAGCAAGTTCGGGCTCGAAGAACACGAAGACTGAGAGATCAAGATAAGACTATATCGACACCGAAGTAACGGAATAACGAGATATCCGCAATCGACCATCAATCTCAGCGGGATCTCGAAATTTGCATAATCATTAAATAATTATTGATATCAATCATGTATTTTGCTTCCGAAATTAGAGTTATAATTTATTTAGGATTCCTCTACTATATAAAGAGGAACCCTGCTCATTTGCAAAAAAGGAGATCATCGCATTTACTGAGAAATACAAACACTCTGCTCTTTTACTCGCTTTTAATTCTCTATTGTTCTTGTTGTCCATATTATTACTATTGTTCTTAATTGTTCTTGTGGTTCTAAAAGTTCGATCTCGAAACTATCCCGAGTTGAGGTCGATAACTTGCAAACGACACTGGTTTGATCTATTACAATCATTTAATTCCTTTATTTATTAGCTATTTATCAATTGGAATTGAATTAGATCATGTATCCTTATAACCACATTACAAGTTTACAATTGTTACTCGTATTTCGAAGTAAACAGTTTGGCGCCCATCGTGGGGATAAGGATAATAGTGATTATTCAGTGCTAAACCTGGTATAACACTATTTTACACTTGTTTCTTGTCAAGAATTTTATTTTCAGGTTAAGATCGTGTCAAACTCACAAAACACAGCTACACATGGCGACAACGGCCTCGGACTCCATGGAGAAAACGAGAATGTTATCGCCCCAGGAATCGAGGTGCCATAGGATGACCTCGAAGGAGCACCGCTCGTCAACCTGGTTGATGTTAGTTCTCATGTTGCCTTGAATGCGGATTTGGGCGCAGACCCCGAGGGAAGTGTATGCAGAGAGGGTCAAACCGACGGTTGAGGAATGCAGGGCAGGGGAGACGAAGGCGTCAGTCCCCAAGTTATATTTGAAATGTTGCAAGCCTAACAAACGCCATTGCTTAGTTGCAAAATCAGCACAGGGCCCCGAATAGGGTCGAACAAGGGGTTACTCGTCGTACCGAGCCAGCACCTGAAAGATCGGGTGATAATACTTCGACAACCGACCCTGCTATAATGAGGATGCTGGAGGAGCTTACTAAGAGAATAGAATCAGGAGAAAAGAAAATCGAGGCCAACAACAAGAAGGTGGAATCATATAATTCTCGATTCGACCAGATACCGGGGGAACCACCGATCTTAAAGGGAATGGACTCTAAGAAGTTTGTGAAAAAACCATTCCCTCCGAGTGCGGCTCCGAAGCTCATCCCAAAGAAGTTCCTAATGCCCGAGATACCTAAATACAACGGGACCTCGGACCCCAATGAGCACGTTACTTTTTATATGTGCGTTATAAAAGGTAATGATTTGGAAGATGAAGAAATCGAGTCTGTGTTGCTAAAGAAATTCGGGATGAACCTGTTGGAGGGAGCCATGGTTTGGTATCACAACCGACCACCGAACTCTATCGATTCATTCACCATGCTGGCGGATTTGTTTGTAAAGGAACACGTTCGGGCTGTAAAGGTTGCTACAAGAAAGTCGAATCTCTTCAAAGTAAAGCAGAGGGATAACGAGATGTTAAGGGAGTTCGTATCTCGATTCCAAATGGGACGAATGTAATTGCCACCAATTCCTAATGATTGGGCTATCCAAGCTTTCACCCAAGGACTAAACGAGCAGAGTTCGATCGCATCGCGCCAGTTAAAGCAAAATTTAATAGAGTATCTGTCTGTGACTTAGGCAGATGTTCACAATCGATATCAGTCGAAGATTAGGGTCGAGGACGACCAACTGGGATCCCACTCAGGTTAAGTACATCCAAACCGATCAACAGGCAAAATCAAAGAGATATTGATAGAGAATCGAGGCCGAATAAATATCGGTATCATCCATATGTTTCAGACATAAGGAATAACCATCCGAGACGCAATTCCTCCCGGAATGACCGAAGGGCTGACCGAGGGCAGAATTCTCGGGGATTGATGAGTAAAACTAGTTTCAACAAATATGCAGATCCCATAAAAGCGCCCCGTTTATCAGAGTACAATTTCAGTGTCGATGCATCGGGGATTGTATTGGTTATCGGAAGTAAAACTAGTTTCAACAAATATGCAGATCCCATAGAAGCGCCCCGTTTATCGGAGTACAATTTCAGTGTCGATGCATCGGGGATTGTATCGGTTATCGGAAGGATCAAAGACACCAGGTGGCCCAGACCTATACAGACCGATCCCTCTCAAAGGAACCCAAACTTAATGTGTAAGTATCATGGCACCCATGGCCATAGGACCGAAGACTGCTGACAGTTGAGAGAGGAGGTAGCTCGATTATTCAACGAGGGACACCTTTGAGAGTTCCTCAGTGATCGAGCCAAAAATCACTTCAAGGAAAGAGACACCAACATAAAGAAAGAGCAAGAAGAACCTCAGCATGTTATTCACATGATCGTCGGCGGGGTCGACATCCCACAAGGGCCTATGTTCAAACGTACCAGAGTATCGATCACAAGAGAGAAACGGACTCGAGATTATGTGCCTGATGGCACTCTATTGTTCAATGATGAAGAAGTCGAAGGCATCTCTCACCCGCATAATGACGCCCTGGTAATTTCTATTTTTTTAAATAAAAATCAAGTTAAACATGTTCTAGTAGATCCAGGTAGTTTTGCAAACATAATCAGATCGAGGGTCCTAGAGCAAATCGGCTTGCTAGACCAGATTGTACCTGCATCTTGAGTCCTAAACGGCTTCAACATGGCTAGTGAAACAAGAAGGGGGAGGTAATCCTTCCAGTGAACGTGGTGGGGACCATCCAAGACACAAAATTTCAAGTCATCGAAGGTGACATGAGGTATAATGCACTACTCGGAAGGCCTTGGATCCACAACATGAGGGCAATACCATCGACCCTTCACCAAATGATGAAGTTCCCAATAGCGGACGGTGTGAAAATAGTTTACGTGGAAATACACGCTGCAAAGGAAATATTTGCAGTCGATGAGGTGACGCTGATATTAGCACCTTCGACCTCAGAAAAGTCAAGCATCAAAGATAAACAAGCGGCCAAATAGAAATCACCATCCCTAGCCTCGACTGAATTGGATAAACAGGTAATCGAAGAAGAAGAATAAGAGGATTTTCTTACTCCTAGAACTTTAATTGTTCCCGAAGAATCGGATGCAACCAAGTCAACGGTCGAGGAGCTAGAACAAGTGATACTGATCGAGTATCTGACCGAACGAAAGGTATACCTGGAAATGAGGTTGACCCCCAAACTCAGGAAAAAACTCATTCAATTTATTATTTATAACATGGATTGTTTTGCATGGTCCCATTTAGACATGACAGGAATCCCACCCGAGATAACGACTCACCGGCTGAGCCTGGATCCCAAGTTAAAACCGTTAAAGCAAAAGAGAAGTCCTCAATCCGAGGTAAAACACGACTTCATAAAGGAGAAGGTAACCAAAATTCTTAAAATAGGGTCCATTCGTGAAGTAAAATACCCTCAATGGTTAGCTAACGTAGTCGTGGTCCCCAAAAAAGGGGAACAAACTTAGAATGTGTGTAAATTATAAGGACTTGAATAAAGCATGTCCAAAAGACTCTTTTACCTTGCCTAACATCGATCGAATGATCGATGCCACGGCCGACCATGAGATACTTACCTTTCTCGACGCCTATTCTAGGTACAATCAAATCCAGATGGACCCAATAGACCTTGAAAAGACTTCTTTTATCACTAAGTATGGAACTTATTGTTACAATGTAATGACCTTCGGGCTAAAAATGCGGGAGCTACATATCAACGCCTAGTTAACAAGATGTTCGAAGAACAGATAGGTAAATCAATGGAAGTTTATATTGACGATATGTTAGTTAAGCCCCTGCGTGTAGAGAACTATTTGACTCATTTGCAGGAGACATTCGAAATCTTGAGGAAATACAACATGAAGCTCAACCCCGAAAAGTGTGCTTTTGGGATCGAATCGGTAAATTCCTCGGCTTCATGGTGTTGAATCCGGGAATCGAGATCAACCCCGATAAGATCAAGGCCATCGAGGACATCACTGTCGTGGACATCGTAAAATCCGTTTGGAGGCTAACTGGATAAATAGTTTTCGTAGGCCGGTTTATTTCGAGGTCATCAGATCGAAGCCAGGGGTTCTTTTCCTTACTCAAAAAGAAAAATGATTTTACATGGACCTCGGAATGTCAGCAAGCACTAGAGGAATTGAAATGATATCTATCGATCCCACCTTTGCTCCACACTCTGAAGGCAGATGAGAAGTTATACATGTACTTGGCGGTGTCCGAGAAGAACAAGGTACGCAGTTTACTATGTGAGTCAAACCTTAGGAGATTCCGAAACTAGGTATCCACACCAAGAAACATTGGTGCTAGCACTAATAAGCGCATCTAGAAAATTAAAGTCGTATTTTCAGTGTCATCCCATATGTGTGATCACCACTTATCCACTTTGAAATGTTTTGCACAAGCCCGAATTATCGGGCCGATTAGACAAATGGGTCGTCGAACTTCTTGGGTACGATATCGAATATCAACCCCGAATGGCCATCAAGTCTCAAATCTTAGCGGACTTCGTGGCCGACTTTTCACCAATCTTCGTACCCGAAGTGGAAAAGGAACTTCTGCTAAAATCGGGTACATCATCGGGCGTATGGACCCTCTTCATGGGCGGTGCTTCGAATGTGAAAGGGTCCGGACTCGGCATTGTTTTGTAACCGCCCACGGGCAGCATTATTAGACAATCAATAAAAACTGCCAAATTAACTAACAACGAAGTCGAGTATGAGGCTATGATTGCAGGTCCCGAGCTAGCTAAAGCTTGGGAGCGAAATTAATCGAATCTAAGTGTGACTCCCTACTGGTAGTAAACCAGGTAAACGGAACCTTCAAAGTTCGAGAGGATAGGATGCAAAGGTACTTAGACAAATTGCAGGTAACTTTGCACTGTTTTAAAGAGTGGACTCTACAACAGATACCTCGAGAACAAAATACCAAGGCCGATGCACTTGAAAATTTGGGTTCATCGATCGAAGAAGATGAGATCAACTTGGGGACTTTCATCCAACTCTCGAGGTCCATAATTGAGGAAGGACATGCCGAAATAAATTCTACAAGCTTAACTTGGAACTGGAGAAACAAATACATTGAATATTTGAAGAGCGGGAAGATGCCATTGGATCCAAAGAATCGAGGGCCTTACGAACTAAAGGATTCACATTAGATGAAGACAGAATTCCATACAGAAGAATGTTCGATGGTCCATTGGCAGTATGTCTGGGACCGGGGGATACTGACTATGTTCTACGAGAAATCCACGAAGGCACTTGTGGAAACCACTCTGGCACCGAGTCACTAGTTCGAAAGGCCATCAGAGCAGGATATTATTGGGATAGCATGGAGAATGACTCTAAGGAGTTCGTTCGAAGATGCGATAAATGTCAAAGGTCTGCACCGATGATACACCAGCCCGGCGAGCAACTTCACTCGGTCCTATCCCCATGGCCATTCATGAAGTGGGAAATGGACATCGTCGGCCCTCTTCCATCGCCTCCAGGTAAATCTAAGTTCATATTATTTACGACTGACTATTTCTCTAAATGGGTTAAGAACAGGCCTTCGAAAAAGTTAGGGAAAAGGAAGTGATCGACTTCATATGGGATCACAACGCATGCCGATTCAAGATACCCCCATAAATAGTGTGTGATAATGGAAAACAATTCATCGGTAGTAAAGTAACAAAATTCCTCAAAGACCATAAAATAAAGAGGATATTATCGACGTTGTATCACCCTAGTGGGAACGGACAGAACAAATCAACGAACAAGATTATCATCCAAAACTTGAAGAAAAGGATAAATGAAGCCCAAAGGAAGTGGAGAGAATTTATTTTTATTTTTTTGGTAACAAATGTGAATTTTATTACCAGTCCATCAAACACCTTCAATTACAAAGAAAGATCTCTCTATCTGGTAACACCATATAAGCCTCAATAAACAGAAACAAAAAATCCTACTGTCAATCTCCATTACTCACTATATAGTCTATGTATGAATTGTCTCACTTTTCTAATTCGTTTGTTACTTTGTATCATTCCTAATCGTTCTCTAATTATAATTTGTATCTGTTTCAGTACACTTTTGCTCTGTAAAGTTGTTCCTCTAAACATTGCCCAGTTTCTTGCCTGCCAAATGTTGTAGATACCTGCTTCATATATTGCTGCAACCATGTTCTTCTTTAGCATTATCCATCTTCTACTATGTATTCTTCTCAAAGCTTTCATTACATTCTGCCTGAATCCAGTACCAGATCAACTTCATTTTCTTTAGTAAATGGCTCTGAAGCTTTGATATCGGTGTTGGGGAGCCCAGCGCCAGGTTTTGACATGAAACGAAGGAATCAAACCATGAGTCCATGAATACCAGTCTCGAGTTTTTAAATGAAAGATGAGAAGCGACACTCGTTCGAATGGCCGCACAAAAGCAGCGAATCGAGAGATATTACAACAGAATAATAAATCTTCGACAATTCAAAGTCGGGGACTTAGTCTTAAGAAAGGTCACCATCAATAATTGAGACCCTAATGAAGGGAAACTCGGTCCTAACTCGGAAGGACCCTACCAAATCTTCAACATAGTCGGGAAAGGATCTTACAAGCTCGGAATAATGAACGGGGAACCATTGTCGAATAACAGCATATCACTCCTCAAGTGGTACTATTGCTAAGGTATGACTTTTTCTTTCATTTACTTAAATATTTGAAACTAACTTATTGCAGGAATCCGATCCAAGAAATCGAGATCTCAGTACGCGTTTCCTCCTTTTCCGTAGCAAGGCGGTCCATTCTAGTTTTCCACCGATCACAGTCGGTCCTAAGTTGATCAACCTCAGCCCGGAGTAGCCCGATTTTCTCCACCTTCTGCTGTAGCTGGGATATCGAAGTGTTAGCTTCCACAGTTGAGTCGATTCCATACTGTATCAAAAGGGTGTTTACCTGCTTGTCTAACTCGGCCTCCTCTGCATGAGTCTTGGCCAGGTCCGCTTAAAGACCCTTTATGACATCGTCCTTTTGGCCACCGAGAATATTCAGAGCATTCCTCTCTTCCGAGACCCTTTGAAGATCGGCTTCACACTGATTAAGGTCAGCTCGGTATTTGGCAGAGGCCTATACGAAGAAGAAAAACACAATTTAGATTTGTGAGAGAATAACCTTGGAAAAAAGGAGAAGAGAAATAACCAAAAAAAAACGGGCACTTACCTTGGAAAATAATCATTGAGCTTCCTCCATGAGAATCAAAGCATCAGTGATATCGGAGGCATCATCGACCCCCACAAAGCAATCCCAGAAGGGATCGCTAGCGCTAGAGCCTCCTCTAATCTCGGGGTTCTTCAGCCTTTGGGCTTCCCTTATTGGCTCTTCAGAGAAGACTGACATTGAAGGCAATTGACCTATTGTCATCGTCCCGAGCGAATCTTTCAGGGCGCTCTGTCCGATCTTCCTAGTTTCGGAACCAGCCCCACTCGATGTAGAAGTTGATGATCGAGAAATCGTCTCAACCTCAGGAGACCTGGGGTTCACACCCAAACTCTTCTTCGAAGCCTCCTCGATATGAGGCTCGATTATAGCTGGTGGTAGCTCAGAATGCGAAGCAACCTCGGTAGCTTTTCTAGGGCAAACTATCAACGCCAAGGTGTCTTATTATTCTTCCTCATCCTGGTCCCTCAACTTTTGGGCCGCATTCACCGACATACCGACCGTTTTTCTCCTCACCCTTCGAGGTTTGGGTTTGGAAGCCTCGGATTGCGAGGGGTCTTTTCTCTTCTTATCCTTTTCCGGCCTCGGAGCCGGGGACTTAGCTTCGCCACCTTCAATCGAAGGCCTCAAAATGGCATCTTTGGTCAAGCCTACATAAAGAAAAATTAGCAATGAAGAAACTGTATATTTGCCTCGAAATACATAAGGAGAGACCCTTACCATGGTTCTTGGCCTTCCACCTGCCTTTAACCAAATCCCTCCACACTCGTTCGATACGAGTCAAAGTAGAGGCGAGATTTTGGATCCAGTCTTCAAAATCGGGCACCGCCTCGGGCATCCAAGGGACAGTCGCGTGATTAAAATGAAATGTTAGGCAAAATCAAAAGAAGCACAAACTTAGAGAACAAAAATTCACTTACGCTTGGATTTCACTCCTCAGGGAACAACATCTTTTTCTTTGGTATTATGTCACAGGTCCTCACCCGTATGAATCAGCTCATCCAGCCTCGGTCTTTATCCTCATCAATGTTCGAGAATAGAGCCTTGTTGCTTGGCAGTTGAGTCTAATTAGCCCCCGGTAGAGTCGAGGCTTGTACAACCGAATGAAGTGGTTCAGAGTGAACTCCAACCCCCCGGCCTCATTGGATTAGAAGCGTAACATGATCAATATGCGCCAAAGTGAAGGGTGGAGCTGACCGAGGGTGACTTCGTACTTCTTGCAGAAGTCAAAAATCACAGGGTCGACGGGGCCTAATGTGAAGGGGTAAGTGTAAACACTTAAGAACTCATTCACGTATTTGGTGATGCTCTCTTCGGGTGTAGGAGTGCACACCACTACCTCCGAACCCCATTTGCAGTCCTCCTTCATGGCATCGACTTGGCCCTTGGTAATCGAACACATGTACATCGACATATGTTTGAATCGGCCCGACACCGATGAGGGGTTATCGACTTTAAATTCGGTTTTTAGGACGGATGGGCCAGGAACATATTCATGGGGGGCCGGTTCTACCGGTGTCTTATCGCCGGCCGGTCGGGAGGAGGAAGATGGAGCTTTCTCTTTTTGTGGTACGGTCTTATAAGTCTTCGCCATTTGTATGTTTTTAGAAAGTGGAGGAATGGTATGAGGTTAGTGGTTCTGGTTGGATCAACATTGGCGTAATAAGCGGAGATGAGAGAAAGATAAGAAGAATTGGGAACTCAAGAGTTTATGATCAAGGCAAAGAAAAGTTTGAATCAACTAAAGAGGTGGTATTTATAGGTTTAAAACGACGGTTCGGTATCACTAGTGGCCGTCTGACGCCTAACATGTATTGATGATTTTTTGGGAACCGAACCGATGGGATTTTTTTATCATATCAATCGCTTGCGTCATGGAGACGACGTTATGACCGAGGAATCGAAGAATCGAGGCTCAAATTGTTTCTTATCATTTAATTCTAAGAAACGCGAGGACTATCTGTGTACGGTTAAAATCAACCGCACCCGATTTTACGAGCTAGAGGGTCTGCCTCGAGAGTGAATCTATATCGAAGCAAGTTCGGGCTCGAAGAACACGAAGACGGAGAGATCGAGATTAGACTAAATCGACACCGAAGTAACGGAATAACGAGATATCCGCAATCGACCACCAATCTCAGCGGGATCTCGAAATTTGCATAATCATTAAACAATTATTGATATCAATCATGTATTTTGCTTTTGAAATTAAAGTTATACCTTATTTAGGATTCCTTCACTATATAAAGAGGAACCCTGTTCATTTGTAAAAAGGAGATCATCGCAATTATTGAGAAATACAAACACTCTGCTCTTTTACTCGCTCTTAATTCTCTATTGTTCTTGTTGTCCATATTATTACTATTGTTCTTAATTGTTCTTGTGGTTCTCAATGTTTGATCTCGAAACTATCATGAAGCTGAGGTCGATAACTTGCAAACGACAATGGTTTTATCTATTACAATTATTTAATTCATTTGTTTATTAGCTAATTATCAATTGGCATTGAATTAGATCACGTATCCTTATAACCACATTACAAGTTTAATTATTACTCGTATTTCGAGGTAAACAATTTTAATACCATTGCCGGTTAATCTAAACAATAACTTTAAATAATAAGAACTCAAATTTGCTCAAAATCTTTACCCCTTCCATTTCTCAAAACTCTCTCTAGATCAACCCTCCCGATTTACCCAAATCCTTTACACTCTCAATTTTTTCTAAACTCCCACATCATTGTTATGGTGAATTCTAATTATTAATACGTAATATTTAATTTTATATTTGATGTACATGTTTCTGTAAATAAAATGCATATTCTTTATGTATGATTTGTATATGAGATGTAAAATTCAGATTTTTATATTATAAAATTGGCATATATGTTGTATAATAGGTGTTTATACGATATATATATATATATATATATATATATATATATATATATATATATATATATATATATATATATATATATATATATATATNATAATTTAGACATTTATATTATACACATGGCATCAGTAGCGGACCCAGGATTTTGTGCAAGCGGGTTCAATCTTAAAAATACGTAACTTTAGTCGTATAATAGTAGTTGTCAAGTGGGTTCAAATAATATATTCATACAAAATTTATTCAACTTCAATCGTAATTTATACATATACACAGTATTATTTTTTGACGAAGCAGGTTCAACTGAACCGACTTGCCACCACGTGCGTGCGCCACTGCACGGCATATGTGCTATATACTTAATGTGGAATTATATATACAATAATTATTTTATAACATAACAACGTGAGTATATCTTTTGAGATTTGGACCAAAGATTTCGCTAGGTATATTGAGAATGAACGTGATCCTCGGCTGACTTTTTGTGCTCTCTTTTCCTTTTGTATTTGTTAGGGTACAAGTTTCTGATAAAATGGGATTTGATGGGAGCATCTAATTGATTTGAAGAAAAAAGTGATGTTTGTGGACTGGCTCATTTTCTTTTTCAGCAACCAAAACAACCCAGGCCAAAACCCTAAAAATTGGCGACTTGTTTCAAGAAATTAGCATGGAAAAAAAATGGAGATGGAAGACAGCCATGGACGCCAAGAACCATGAGCCACCAAAGCTAAGTTTCAGAATTATGGACCTATCAATGGTGATTATGTTGGAAATCTTTTCAAAATTGCCAATCAAGTCCATTTTCTGCTGTAAGATTGTTTGCAAACTTTGGTATAAACTTTTAACTTCTGACCCTTTATTTCTTAACTTGTTTCACACAAGATCACCTTTTTCCTGCCTTTTGCTTTCGGACATTGATGCACCTATCACTCTCATTGAACTCAAACCAGATTTTGATTGTTATTCTTGCCCAGTAAACAAACCCATTGTGTTAAACCCTAAATTTCACCTCCCTCAACAGGCTCCAGTTAATAATCATGGTGTTGGTTATGTTAAACGAATGTTGAGATTAATTGGTACATGCAATGGGCTTATTGGTTTGTTGAGCAAGAATCATTCAGTTTATGTTAGCAATCCTCTTTTGGGTGAGTATTTCAAGGTTAAATTGCCCAAAAGGGAGAAACGAATTAGTCAGATCAATGTTAATGTGAATGGTGCTCTTCATTGGCTAGATGATGAAGATACTGAAAAAGGTGCCAGAATTTGCTCTTTTAATATTACGACAGAAGAGGTGAAGACCGTGTGCCAGCTCCACCCGGTCTGAAAACTCCATCTGTGTTGTTGATGCTAGCAGAGTTGAGGAATTGTCTGTGTTTATCTGATATTAGCTATGAACAGCATGTTGATATATGGTGGATGAGAGAGTATGGGGTTGCTGAATCTTGGACTAAAGATCGCATTTTGATGGATTCTATTCCGCGTGATATCTGTGATACTAAATATATATACCGACCATAATTTGGAAAGATGGAGAAATCTTGATGTGAAGCCATCGTGGTACACAACTCGTTTCTTACAACCCAAAAGAGAAGAAGTTCAGGAGGATCCATGTTACGGTTGTGGCATTGACGCGACTAAATACGTTCCAAGTTTTTACTCACTCAAGACTCTCATGGGGGACGATTTTCAAGTGTCAAGTGTTTATCTGAAGACTGAGATAGTTTAGTAATATTTGTTTTGTCTTACTTCCTCTGGGATATGATGTTTTGCATCTCTGTTTCTGGTTTAGTTTAGTTTAAAACCTGGTGACTTTTACTGTTTTGTGGATGGTTGTGAATTCTGGTAGAAGAACAACTCTGCCTATATAAGTACATGTTTTCCATTTTCACACTCCTACTTGCATTGCAAAATCTCCAAATCTGCAATTCTTTTATCCATTTAATTCCATCTTACATCTGTATACTTGGTAATGACTTACAATTTTAGGTACATTCACCAAATTAGAGGATTGTTGTTACTGTTATATTGTCTCTTTTCATCTTCTTGCACCGAGGATATATCGGAAATAATTTTTCTATCCCCACGATAGGGGTAAGGTCTTCGAACGTACACACTGCCATTCCCATTCCCATACTCCACTTGTGGAATTATATTGGGTTGTTTTTGTTGTTTTCACCAAATTAGAGGCAAATGGGGTTGAAACTGTATACATCTGCTCTTTTCCAGCATAAAAGGCAGCTCTTTTCATTTTCTCCTATCCACGTGAATGGGGCGTGCTTGAAAGCAGTGACGTATCTAGAGGGTAGCGTGCGGGTTTCCGGGAACCTAATAACTTTTGTACAGTCTTTGTATATGTATTAAAAAAAATTAAATATCAATAAATATTTGATTGTGAACCCAATTGATAATTTGAAATTGTTACATGAACCCATAAACTTCAAAGTCTGGATCCGGATTTATTTGAAAGGAGTGACATAGACAATGATAATTCATATAGCGGACTCCCTCTTTTTGTCATAGTATTGAAGTAAAAATAGCCTTCACCTTATAGTTTAGAGACTAGTAACTTTTTGGTATTTAGTGAGAAACTAATTTCGGAGTTACTTTTAAAAAAAATTTAAGAAAAATATAAAGAAACTAAAATTTGTTAAATGTTGGACTAAGCGGATGGTTTAGCACCCAGTCCAAATAACCTTTGGACTAGTTAATGACCACCTATTTATTGACTCAACGATTTTGATCCATCCAAATTCAGCCCGACCCATCATTTGACACCCCTAGTGAGAATCAAGTGAAAATATCAAGATTATTTTAGATGAATTATGATGTAAACGGATTTGTTTTGAAAATAATTTATAAAATCTTTGTTATTAATCTGCATTTGAGACACATTCGCCAGATTAAGGGCCAAATATGATGACTTTAATTTTCACCAAGAATATGTAGTAGTATTAAATTGACGAATATGTATTGTGAGCATGTCATTTTTTACCTATCATATACCCCTACAAAACTCAATTAAATAAATTAATTTTACAAATTTTGTTGAATTTTAGTGTTAATTGTGAATTGTTTTGCATTGCATATTTATAATTCGTCTTTTAAAATTATTAAAATTGCATAATCAGGCGCATCACTAATGATGGTTATTTGAGGTAATGTTGTCACGTCCCAAACTACCCCCTAGATATGACTGGCACCTAGCTTATATTGCCCGCTAGGCGAACTAATTCTTGTACGCTTAATCTATTATACAAGTATTGAGAGAAACACGTATTAGCCCAAAAACACTAAATATTATTAAATACGAAATAATTATTCGACTAAACTCATAATTTATTTATAATCTAAAGAGCACTCAAACACTAAAACTCTAGCCCAAATCTCACACTAAGATCATGGAGCATCTACAGAGTAATATGAGTTTTAGTGACGGGTATACGAACCCCAAAGAAAAAGGAAATAACTAACACGAACTAGGTAAATCTAAATCAAAAGCCTCCACGAACAATGCGGTGGCTCACCTCGGCTATAGGATCCACTCAAACAAACTCGTCAGCCACTAGCTCTATCTCCTGCAACGGTATCTGCATAGAGATGCAGGTAAGGAGTGAGTTATACGTAAATATAACCCAGTAAGATCCTCGACCCACCACTTTAAATACCTCTGGAACAAGTGTTAGAAAATACAAACACACCACAACACGAATGATATAGTAAATATGATAATTATACAATAACTCAATGTATGTGTATCAATAACGTTATTAAGAATTAACCAACAAGAATACCCACTAACGACTTATTATAATTGCAGTGAAAGAAATTTACCAACACACCTACAAGTCCACAACGGCACCACAATGCTTCAAATATGTAACAGAGCATACACAATGCTCACTGAAGCATACACAATGCTCAGGTGATGTACAAAGGCATACACAATGCCCCAACATCATGGCGCACAGTCGTATCAAACTCAACATCATGGCGCACAGTCGTATCAAACTCAACATAATGGCGCACAGCCGTATCAAACTCAACATCATGGCGCACAGCCGTATTAAACTATCAAACAACTTATAAAGTAATATATATATTGTTGTACTTTAATTAAAATAATATATTTGCGGCTGGTCTAAGACCACCGATTCTGCCAAGCGCACGCTTGTCCCAACACATGGACCAAGCAGAGAAAACACATTTTTAAAATGGGTTCTAGAAAAGCAAGTACCAAAGCTTAAAGTCTCACTTTCCTCGCCAACGACAAGTTTCCCAACTTTGTGACTTCTAGAACGCCAACCAAACAGCTTTCAATAGCCTCAATCTATCCAAAATATTAATTAATAATGTCAATTATAGTAGTCGGGCTAATTTCTTATATTAGAGTACAATATGATACTCGACATGTGACCTGTTAACTAGTCGACTAATCTCTTATACACAGATATTCAAAAACACATTAAAGCTCATTCGGACTTTTACTCCTAAGTAGAATGTGATAGTATCTGTTTCATAAACAAATGTGAATCTGTGCATGAAGGATGACGTGTAAGTTATATTTCATGAATATATAAACAACCTTAAGTCAACGTTGTATGGAATTTTCTGGAATAGATTCCTTTGCCAAGTAGTCCAATTTCATAATACCAATCTTAAAGAGCTTTGTTCTTATTAAATAGCAAGGTTCCCTTATAATATTTTATGTATTTTCCCAAGGTTTTAGATACGTATATGCCATGGCCACTATATATTCAAAGTAATTCTTGTCATCATTACAAATAAGTTTAACTACCCTTAGTTTAATTCTAGGAATATGAAGTTAATCATATACCTGGATAACAATTTGAGTTGCAAAAGCAGTCGACTCTCCTAGTCCTCGGTTTCGACAATGCTACTGCACCCAAAGACAATTTGTTCCTTTTCTTCCAAAATATGTGTGCCGCCGACTAAACCCTTATGTGTGTGCATTAGTTAATGACCTTACCCTCTAACTTAAATCTTTGTACGTGGGCCAGCACAGAAATAATGTGGGCCTAGAACTTTTTTTTTTAATTATTATTTATTATTCTAATTACTTTTTTGTTACCCAACTAAATGTGTAATATTAAGCTCACTAATTATTTAGTCATTCTCAATCTCACAAATAATAAGTATATTAAAAATATTGGATTATTACAAATGTAGTTTTGATAGCTAATTGTAAATTTAATAATTTTTATCTAACAAAACTATAGATTTAATTAGGAGTATTGATTTAATTATTTTATTCCTAATTAATCCATAACTAGACAAAATAAGGACAAAATTGATTGTTACATTTTTTAAATTCAATTAGGTTGGTTTTAATTAGATTAATTAAGCTTAAAGTGTTAAACAAACCGGATTGGGTCAAATGACCCAAGCCCAAGATTTTCTCTATACACTCAAAACACCCCAGCCCAATTGACCCAAACCCGGTCGGCCCCCATTACACCCAAAACGACCCCGTTTTTTTTAATGAAATGATCTCAGTCGTTGATCTATTTTGATCTAACGGCTGGGAACTCAAGGGTCGTTAACTATTTAAATGTCCAAACACTC